>PVIC010023622.1:0-26682 GCA_004025085.1 Thryonomys swinderianus | reverse complement strand
CATCATCAATAATTGACACAATATGGGCCGGAGGGTTAGCTCAGTGGTTCCAGCGCCTGCCTTGCAATCGCAAGGTCCTGAGTTTGATCCCCAGTAACCACATACAATGCTGGGCGTGGAAACTCACGCCCACCAGCAGTCAGTACCACATACCACAGTGCGGGGCGTGGTGGCTCACGCCTGTAATCCCAGCACTCGGGAGGCAGAGACAGGAGGATTGCTGAGTTCGCAGCGGCTTGCCTGGGCACCATAGTGAGCTCAGGGCCAGCCTGAACTACAAAGCGAGACCCTGTCTCAAAAAAAAAAAACATTGACACAATGTGTGTTCTCCTCTGGGTTCCCCTTCACCCAGCCCACCACTAGGGTGCATACATTGTAACAGAGGGTCCCAGGATGCTGGATAAGGTCTCTAGAAGGGTTGAGATACACAGAACATTAGCAGAAGAATATAGTTTAGATAGGTCCTTGGAGTGTCTGTACTTTTCTGCCTATCATTAGGCCTAAAAGAGATCTGGAGAAGTCTGGGAGCCCAAGGTCTTGTGCACTAGGCTGGACATGAGGTGGAAGATGAGAAAGAGGTGTAGCCCCTTCAAACTGCTGGATCTCTGGCTGTGGACTCTAGTTGCTTTATAGGAGAAGGGAATTTGTATTGATTCCTCAGTTCCCTCTCTACACTGGAGAAGACTGGAGTGTCATTGGATTTTGAATGCAAGGATATATCCCATCATTGTGCTTCCACGCTCAAGTAGTCTGCCATGCTTCTATACCATGTATCTTTTAGGTACTATTCAAGATGATCTTATGCAGTCAACATGTGTAAGCAAATTAATTCCATATTACATTAATAAAGATCACATTTAGTTGGAATCATCAGTGTTGTGTATGTACGTATGGCTAAAATACTATGTTCGTGCCTGGCATGGTGGTGCATACCTGTAATCCCAACTACTCAGGAGGTTGAGGAGGACAATTCAAGTTTGAGGTGGGCCTGGGGAGTTTAGTGAGACCTTGTCTCAAACAAGAGGTTTGTATTTCAGTGGGAAAGAAGGCCTAGGCTCAGTCTCTGGTGCCCTCCCCCCAAAAAGTGCTTTGTAAAGGGCACTGTAGGAGATGATCTAAAATAATCTTTTTGGACGGGTATGGAGGTAAGTCCAAGGGTTTCCTGGGTAGTCAGGCACTCTTCCATTGAGCTTGTCTCCATCCCCCTTTTTATTTATTTGTTTGTTTGTTTAATTTTATTTCTTTTTAGTTTTTTGAGACAGGGTCTTGCTTTGAAGTTTGGGGTGGCCCTGAACTCACTATAGGGCTCAGGCTAACCTTGACCTTGTGGCAATTCTCCTGCCTCTGCCTCCCAGATTATACCATGCCTGGCCCTTTTTATTTTTTAATAAATTTAGTTTATTGGTACATTTTAGGAATACATTATGATCACACCCCTCACTGAGTATTTGTACCTGTACATGCTATATCTTGATTCTTGATTTTTTTTTTTTGAGACAGGGTCTCACTTCATAGTTCAGGCTGGCCCTGAGCTCACTATGTAGCCCAGGCAAGCCTCAAACTCAGCAATCCTCCTGCCTCTGCCTCCCGACTGCTGTGAGCCACCACGCCCGGCTATATCTTGATTCTTATTTTGACCCATTTCCCTGCTCTCCCTTCATCCCTTTTTAAATTTTATTTGGGGACAGGGTCTCATTAAATTGCCCAGGCTGGGCTTGAACTTGCCATCCTTTGGCTTAGCCTTCCCTTTAGCTGGGATTACAGGTGTGTGCTACCATACTCAGTTAAAAATTAAAAGCAAATAAACAAAACAAAAAAAAACTTTACAGAAACACTGATTGAATATGACCGACAGTAGGGGGCACTTGTATGACAGCAGGATGAAGACAAACACAAGTGTGTTCCACTTGAAATTTGAACTTCAACCTCTGCTTTTTGTTTAGAAAGAGCATGTGTTTTCCTCATGCAGCTTTCTTTATGCAAAACTAAGAATTGTATTTTAAATATAAAATATTTGGCATGATCAACAAGTTATATTTACTCTTCATTGACTAAAAATAGACTGCCTTCATGGTGTATTATTGATTTATTCCTTTTTTGGTACTGGGCCCCATGCATGCTACATAAGCACTGTACCCCCGAACTACCTCCTCACCCAAATTTATTTTTTTCTTTCAGATGTTTTGGTAAGTGGAAATTTCTGGATTAAAAGTAAAATACTCTCAGTGCTGGGTGTGGTGGCTCACGCCTGTAATCCCAGCACTCGGGAGGCAGAGACAGGAGGATTGCTGAATTTGAGGCTTGCCTGAGTGACCAGGGTGTGGTGGTACATCTCTATAGCTCCTGCACTCTGGGAGGAGGCCTCGGTAATTTAGTGATGTAGGGAGGCCCTATCTCAAAATAGAAAATTAAAAATGAGCTGAATATGTAGCTCAGTGCAGAGGCTCTCAGTTCAATCCCTCAAAACAGAAAAAACCTCAAAAACAGAAACAGTGAGTAAAAATAATAAAAAATGAAGGCCTCTTGTGCTGTATGGATTTGCATGTAGGTCCAGAGAAATGCTTGAAAAGTGACAGAGGGTTGAGCCCTTTTCATTTCGCTTTTTGGCTGGTGTTAAGTGATTGAATTCTTTATTTGAAAAATGATATTGAAAGATTGGTTCTAAAGGCCAGAACAATCTTTGGTTCCTTTTTTTTTTTTTTTTTTTTGGGACAGGGCCTCATTTTGTAGCTCAGGCTAGTCTCCAGCTCATGGCAATCTTCCTGCTTCAGCCTCCCATGTGGTGGAATGACAGGTGTGCATTCAAAACAGTCTTATCACTTGTCTTTTGAATTCCCAGCAAGAAGCTTTGATGAAGAAAAATCTACATATACAAGCTTTGTAATTATTGGCATTCCATGTTCCATATATGAAATAGTTGGCTCTAATTATGCCATGTAAATGGAGTTCGGAGTGTACTGAATATTTCAAATTCACAAATCAATCCTAAAATTAATTTTAACTGCTTCGTCAATGACTCCTACTTATTAAACATGCTTGTGAGGAAGGGAGGAACAGATTTCTTTCCTTTTGTTTATTCCTTTTTTTTTTCTTGTTATCCCCTTTTTGCATGTTATCTCCCATCATCTTCCTATTCGAGGTCGATGGACTAGTGCTTTTCCTCTGCATGTGTTAGCTTTCCTACCTTCTGCTTTTGCTTGTGCCATTTTTGGTGCTTGGATTGGCCTTTCATTTCTATCGTCTTTTTCCTTCCATATCCATCTCACGTACCTTTTCTAGTATTACCTCAAATACAAGTAATAGCTTCATGAACTTATGCACCATTTATTGAAAAAGTATACTTCAAAATAATAGTGCTAAAATGTATAGCTCACTAAGCACAACCTTTTACAAAGCGCTTCCCATATACTAGCTTTTTTGAACTTCAGTGCTGGTTTATTAACACTGTTTTACAGTGGTGGAAACTGAGGCTCAGGAAGATTAAGTGATTTGCCTGAGGTAACCCAGAGCTGGAACAGAACGTAGGTCTTACACCTTGATGCAGAGTCTTCGCATTGAATAGTGCTACCTTTGTTCCTTACCACCACTGTGTGCTAGAGTCACTTGGGTAAATGTCACGTGGGGACCATCACTTTGGGCTGTTTTTAGAGAAGCATCAGTGCTGTGCTGTACTGGATATAACGGTATCAGAGCATTCATTGGACGACTGATGATGAGCTGGGAGATGCTGCAGAATGTGTGTGCCTAATACTGTGCCTGGCACATGGAAGCCTAATACTGGCTTGTTGAATTTAATTGAAAAAAAGAGTTAAAGACCATAGTTGGTAAGAGTTTATATGACATTTACTAAGCCCTTGTTAACCCATGAGGTAATTTATAAGTGCTTTTATGTGTTAATACCTTTGTTTTTTTGTATGCGGTGCTAGGGTTTGAATGTAGAGTCTCATCCATGTCAGGTAAAAGCTTCAAGACTGAGATATACCCCACCTCTAATATTAATTTATTTAATCTTTGTAACTTCTCTCCATTTTCCCAAGTTTGATGAAACTTAGTAACAGAAAGGCACAATGACTTGCCCAAGGACACACAGCTGGTAGGCAGACTGGCTGTATTATCCACAAACACTCTTAACCACGATGGCAGAGTCAGTTGTTCAGGTTATCTTTGCACTTTTAAATTCCTCCTGGACTCCTCTCTGCCTTGGGTGTGGCTCAAATACAGAAAAGCCAAAGCAGCAGCATAGTGTGAGGATATACTGCTGTGGTTCTCAAATTGGAGCCTGCGTCAGAACCACCCGAAGGGCTCAGGGATCGTTAGATGACTGGGTCCTACCCTGGCTGTAAGTCTATCTGTACCAGCTCCGGGGTGGGACTTGAAGATTTGTGTTTCTGAATTCTGAATCTTCCTATGCTACAATTTTCATGTGTAATATATATTTTTTTAAGTACTTGGCTTCTGTACTGAACTACATCACAGCTCTTTTTCCTGCTTCAGTCTCTCAGAATGCTAGGATTACAACCCTGTACCATCTTGCTCAGCCTGTAAAATGTTTACTGATAGCACCCACATGGTAAGATTCTTGTGGAAATTCAGTGAAATAATATGTGTAAAGTGGTTAAAATGGTGCTTGGAGTGTACAGTCATAGACATGTTCCTTCCCTTGTAGATTGTAGAGTCTGTTAGACTAAATCTAATAATAAAACACAGTATGGGGCCAGCGATTTAGCTCAATTGGTATTATGCCCACCTTGCAAGTAGAGGGCCCAAGTTTGATCCCTATTACAGCAAAACAAACAAACAAAAAACTCACCACAGTAAAAGTCAGACCTTTGCTATGGTTTAGATTGACTGTAAAGCACCTTTAGAGTCAGAGTTGAGGCATGTGTATGTATGTTGGGGCACAGGGAACATGGAGAAGAGGGACCAAGCAGAGAAGTGCGAGGGACTACAAGATAATTGGAAGCTATTTAGTCAGAGTTTACCAAAGTTGGGGCTGTCACTGGTTTTGGTTTCACTACAAGACAGCTTCAGGAGAGAGTGGGGAGAGGTGTCCACACACTGTCTGCCAAAGAGATAACCAGCTCCTTTTCCTTTTCCTCTCTCTGAGAGTTGGTATCCGGTCTCAGGGTGAAGGTCCTGGCAGCATTTGCTTTTTGTGGGGAACAATGGCCAAGGAAGTGGTTTGGTGCTGGCTTCTGAGCTGGGCTCCGCAGCCTTTATCCTCCACAGCTGCCACACATACTTCTGATTCTTGCTGAGAAAAGCAGTTGTTAGGTTTGGAAATCTTCAGATTCCAGAGCCAGCTGGACAGCTGACCCTCTAGTGGCTATTTCCCAGGCTGCTAGCTCTCTGTCACCTCATTCTCTGGGGCCCCTTCTTTCTGACTTTGAAGCAATATCCTATATTTAGTGATCTAGCCAGTTAGGAGGTTGGGGGGGATTAGACAGGGGAATGTCTCCTATCTTAAAATTTTGGATGGATGGTGTATTTGGCACAAAGACTTAACCCCTTCTTTGTGCCCAGATGACAGCTTATGGTACTAAGATTGCACCTCTATGTGATGGTGTTTATTTTTGAGGCAGTGCTTATTTTGGGGTGTCTTGAACCTTATATTTGGGGGAAGGAGGGAAGAGACACTTAGGCAACTCCATTTATGGCAGAGCAATGCTTGGTATTCTACAGAAGCACCATATGAACAGTGGCAAAGGGTTTAGCATTCTGATTTTTCACCTCTTGCTCTCTTCATTTGGGGATGATTAGGAACACCTCATTAACCAGCCAAGTGGAACAGCTATTTCCTGGACTCATGAGCCCAGCCTCATATCCTGGGCGTCTCCTATTCTTCCCAGCCGCTGAGTCACCTCCTAGGAATGGCGGTAGCGAGGAGCACCTGGAGCGCTTTTGGCACACTGTACTGTTGCCTGGTCCTGGTCTCCTAGACACGGCTTGGGCCTCTTCAGGCTGTTGGAGTGATAGGCTGTGTTTTTGCAGTTCTTCCAGATTGTTCTACAAAGGCACTGACCTACTTTTCAGGGACAAGTAAGTGTTTGTGAGCAGAGAAAGGCAGTGACCCAAGTGAAGATGAACTAGAGCCCATTAAACAGACATTTTGGGGTTGACTTTTCCATCTTGCACAGCAGGGCTCATCTCCCTCCAAATGGAACGGCCGAGGAGGCTGATGTGGAGGCCAAATTCCAGTTGCTTATGCAAGGGCCCAAACAACTCTTGGATTCATACACTTTTTAAAGCTTGGCCTCTCAAGATAGGTTTCAGCCTTTGTGTGTGTGTGTGTGTGTGTGTGTGTGTGTGTAACCAGGGATCGAACTCTGGCTTTTTGTGCTTCCAAGGTAGGCGTGGTACCACTTGAGCTAAATCCCTGATCATACACTTTTTAAAGTACACTTTAATATCAAAAGTTACCTTTCCATAATCATTACATCTTTTGTTTTCTAGATGAGAGAAGATTTGGAAGGAAGTTGAGCTCATAGACTGAATCATACAGTACAAACCAGCAGTCACGGGGCAGTGTTATGGTTAATTTGTAGATTTTAAAGGATTTGAGTCTCTTTGTGCTTTTTGTACCAGGTTGCAATAATATGCTAGATTGGAGCCTGAATCTTTAGGGAGTAAGTTGCTTGTTTTTTTTTTTTTTCCCCTCTCATTGCAAGGTAAGGGATCTATGGTTAAATTCAGCCTTTCAACACCTTCCTGCCCTAGGGATGCTGGGACCTCAGGAGCATGCTATGCAAGCACTTTACCTCTGAGCTGCATCCCTAACCTTCAACCTTTCACTTTGCAGTGAAAGCGACTTATCTTGTTAGCAGGGTCTAAATTCTGCTTCCCTGTTGAATTTTATGTTTGAGTTGTTCTTAGTGCTGTAGTTCACTACTGTGGACAGGATCCACGGAGCTGTGAAGGACACCCTGATTGTAGGAGTTGCTTTTAAGACCCCTGAGAGAATTGCCAAACTAGTAATTAAACAGTTTTTAAACTTGTGTTTTCACTAACTCCACTTACATGCGAATACCCATTATCTGCAGTCAATAAAAAGTTACTGATACAGTGCCAGAGGTGCAGATCAAATCTTAAAGGAAGGAAGAAGCTTAGGAAGAGAACCTAGCTCTGTCCCTTCCTCACTGGAATCCCCTTGAGGTATTCTCTATTTGAAGAACCAGTTCAGAACTTAGCCTAGAAATAAGCATGGCTTTAGTTTTGATCTTATAGATGGCTACTTCTTTTTTTTCATACTGAAGATTGAATTCAGAACCTCACGCTTGCCAGGCAGGTTCTGTGTCACTATACTGAATACCCAGCCCTAGAAAGCTACATCTTTTAAGGGGAGGGTATTTTAGGTAACCTGAAATTTCTCTATTCCTCCTAGAAACGTGAGAGTGTACTCACAGCCTTCCTTTCACTTCTTCCATTACTTTTTGTCTGTGGAACATGGGCTTTGCTGCTTGCAGTCTGCCACCCCATTTTTATGAAGTTGACATCTTCCTGAACTATCCTGTAGAATCCTTGTGCAAGTATTCTTGGGTCTCTTCTTCCTTCCTTCCTTTCTCTGTAGGGCTGTTCCCATGCTCATTTTTTCCCCGGAGGCATAGCAGGGTGCTGACTGGCTTCTTTACAGATTTATGAGCACCAACCACACCTTGATTCCCTCCTGGTTGATTCCTGTTCCTTTTCCCTGCAGCATTTATTCCAGACTTCCACCACTCTTCTTTAACTCACCACTGCACTCGGCATATCTATTACTTTCTACAACTTCACTTCTCAGATTTATCTGTAATCTTTACCAGTCTTCTCACCATTCCTTCCTATTTCAGTAGCAGGTCTCTGAGCATAGTATGTTTCATATTTTTAGTCTTTCTTCATTAGTTAGTGACTCTTCAGAAATCTATTCAGGTTTTCTCCATCCTCAGAAAGTTTTTTAAGTGTGTCTCTTTTCGGACTAGCTTTCTCTGCTTTTTGTTTGCTTAGTTTTAACCATAAATTCTAATATCATTTCTTTAGTCATCTTGACCTACCATAGCCAGTGTTTGTGCCCATCATCCAAGGTGAGGTCTCTCACTTCTGATGACTTACTTGCAGAGTTCAGTATCCTCTTTTCAGCTATCACAGTCATTGGCCACTCTTTGAATCTTGTGTTTTCCTTGGACCAGTTTACTGCTGTGATGATTTTATTTGCCTTTTTTTTTTTGAGTTAAGGTCTCGCTGTGTAGTTCAAGCTGGCCTTAAACTCACTATATAGCCCAATGAGCCCTTGAACTTATGGTGATCCTCCTACCTTAGCCTCGCAAGTGCTAGGATTATAGATGTGCACTGCCATACTTGGCCAGGCCTGTATTTCTAAATGACTACTGTACTTTTCCACTTTGAAGTCTAGAAATTCTAATGTAACCTATCCCAAACTGAGTTTATCCTCATACTCCTCCTTTCCCTTGCTCCCTCTGATCTTTTTTGGCCTTTCTGGGTACTTGACACTGTGAGACACATCTTCTTCTTGAAAATTTTTCCTTTTTAACCTTTGCGATCTCATCCTCTCCAGGCTTTCTTTTTTTTTTTGAGACAGGGTCTCACTTTGTAGTTCAAGCTGGCTCTGAGCTCTCTATGTAGCCCAGGCGAGCCTTGAACTCAGCAATCCTCCTGTCTCTGCCTCCCGAGTGTTGGGATGACAGGCGTGAGCCACCAGGCCCGGCACTGTGGTATGTGGTATTGATTGCTGGTGGGCGTGAGTCACCATGCCCAGCATTGTATGTGGTTACCGGGATTGAACTCAGGACCTTGTGCTTGCGAGGCAGGCACTGGAACCACTGAGCTAACCCTCTGGCCCTTAAATTTTTTTATTATTTTTTTTATTATTTTTTTTAGTTGTCTTTTTTCATATGCTTATCCTTTTTTTTTTGAGACAAGGTCTTGCTTTGTAGTTCAGGCTGGCCCTGAGCTCACTATGTAGCCCAGGTAAGCCTGGAACTCAGCAATCCTCCTGCCTCTGCCTCCTGAGTGCTGGGATTACAGGCATGAGCCACCACGTCTGGCACTGTGGTATGTGGTATTGACTGCTGATGGGCGTGAGTCTCCACACCCAGCATTGTATGTGGTTATTGGGGATTGAACTCACGACCTTGCGCTTGTAAGGCAGGCGCCGGGAACCACCGAGCTAAATCTCCGGCCCCCCCTTTTTTTGTTGTTTTTTGAGACAGGGTCTTGTTTTATAGTTCAGGCTGGTCCTGAGCTCACTATCTATTCCAGGCTACCCTCAAACTCAGAGAAATTCTTCTGCCTCTGCCTCCCAAGTGCTGGGATGACAGGCATGAGCCACCACACCCAGCATTGTGGTAGGTGGTACTGGGGATTGAACTCAGGACCTTGCGCTTTTGAGGCAGACACTAGAACCACTGAGCTAAATTCCTGGCCCCTCATATGCTTATCTTTAGAGGAGGATTTTAGGTGTGAAATTATGGGTCAGAGAGAATACATATTTCTAAATTTTGATGGACAGTGTAGTTTACTGGTTTCATTTTTAAAAATAATATGAATATTTCAAACATATAATCAGATACAGATAATACTCTACCAGATACAGGCATACCCCCTACTCACTAAACAAATTTTGATACTCTTATGGTAGTTCTATCTAGCAGGTAGTTTTGGTACTTCCTTAAGATTGTGCTGTTCTGGACCGGAGGGTTAGCTCAGTGGTTCCAGCGCCTGCCTCGCAAGCGCAAGGACCTGAGTTCAATCCCCGGTAACCACATATAATGCTGGGCATGGAGACACGCCCACCAACAATCAACACAGGCATACCACAATTCTGGGCGTGGTGGTTCACGCCTGTAATCCCAGCACTCGGGAGGCAGAGACAGGAGGATTGCTGAGTTCGCAGCGGCTTGCCTGGGCACCATAGTGAGCTCAGGGCCAGCCTGAACTACAACGTGAGACTCTGTCTCAAAAAAAAAAAAAAAAAAAAAGATTGTGCTGTTCTTACACAAATTTCTCAGGACTCATTCCACCATCCTTGGGTCACCACCATATGTCTGACCTTAGATGTTCTTTTTTTTTGAGACGGAGTCTTTCTTATAGTTCAGGCTGGCCCTTTAAATATAACTTCATTGTTAGCAGAGGGCAACTTCAAAGAAAAATTCCTTTATATTATTTTTAGTATCTTACATCTAACTTCTCAAAAATGTTTATTTTGTGTCCTTCCTCTGCTCTGAAGCAACAAAAGAATACTATTGGATGTTGCTGCCTGTGTTTTTCAAGACACGTTTGATTTTCTAGCAGAGGAGCTCAGATGAATTGAACCAGCAAGCACTTTTCTTCCTGTAGGTTTGTCAGAATAACCAAATGTGGTCCTACTCTTAGTTGACTTGGAGGTGGATCTGTATTCTCTAGGTCTTTTTTTTTTTTTTTTTTTTTTAAATAAAGAGTCTCAACTATGTAGTTCAGCCTCGAACTCACTATGCAACCTAAGCTGGCCTCAGACTCACAGAAGTCCTCCTGCCTCGGTCTCCTGAGTGTTGGAATTACAGGTGTACACCACCATGACTGGCTAGTCCTCTAGGTCTTGAGAGAGTTGATCAAACTGTCAGGGAGAGCTGGGGAGTCTGTTGACCTTTGCTGCACATGCTTTTTTGGGGCTGTTGCATTGTGGTTTTGTTGAAATAAATTTCTTTCCCTCTCACCTCTCTCTGGAGGTCTCTGGTCTTCTGGTGATTCTTATTTATAATCTTCCTTAGGTCTTCATAATGCCTGATATTGAGGGTTTTTGGTTATTTTGTCATTTTATAAACTGAGAGGGGAACTGTCATGTCAGACTAGGCTGGAATCTGAGGACATGTAGGTGTATCTACCAGTTGCTTCATGTTTCTTTTTCTTGTCTCTCTTTCTCCCTCCTTCCATCTGTGAGAAACACAAGCAACTCTTCACTTCTTATTTTGAAGCTTGAACCCAGGACCTCACAAATGCTAGGGAAGTATCTTGAGATAAGTCCCAAGATTTTAAAAATTTTATGAAAAGTTCTCACTAAGTTGCCCAGACTGGCCTCAATTGAGATTCTCCTGCCTCAGCCTCCCAAGTAACTAGGATTACAAGTGTGTGCCATTATGCCCAGCTTGTTCAGTGTTTTTTTGGCCTGTAGTATTACATAATCTTGGCTCAGGCTGCACCATCCCACTCCACCCCTGTCTCTGAGCTCTTGCTTTCTCCTCTCTCTCTCTCTTTCTCTCCTTTTCCCTTTCTTCCTCTTTTCCTCCCTTGACTTAAATCCTCGGCCCCAGACTTTTACTTTAAGCTCCCTTTGATTCTGCCCTTTCAGGCTTCTGTGTCCAGGCCTCAGACCTGCTTCTTTGTCTTCTCACCTCAGTCCTGCAGAGACAGCTTTGGCCCTGGTAGAGAAACCCTCTTTCACATGGTAAACTTACTTTCTCTCAGAGCAGAGCTGGGACAAGGTGTAATGGAGCCCTCCCGTCCCTCAGGTTCTGCTTGCTGCCTTAGGGAGGCAGTGAAGAAAGTGATCATTGTTGCTCCCTGAATAGGAACCTGAACCTGGCACCTGCTTTTGTTACTGGCTTCTGAAGTCACTGGAAACATTTTTGCTCTCTTCCTGGGCCAGCAGCTGCTGTGGGGTAATAATGGCAACTGGCTGTCCGGGTGTCAGTTCTCCCTCAAAGAAAACTGATGTATTTATGTGAGGGGAGTTACTTTTTGTGTCCCCAAACCTTGTGTCTTCAGGGCTCACCCAGAGAGCGAGCAGTTGGAAATCAGCTGTGCCTTTGGGTCGATGACTTCTGTTTCTCTGACTCTGAGGAGCCACTGTCTTTTCCATTCTTCTCTTGGTGTCTTTCAGGAAACTGAATTTTGTGTGCCCAGCACTTAAGTCAGTGCCTGGTAAAAATGCAACAGGTGTGTGTGGGACAAATGATCGCATAGATTCCTTAATCTGGCTGCCAAGGTTTAATATCCCCAGGCTGATAGCAGTGTGGTCAGAAGAGGACTTTACTTGGGAAGGATTATTTCCAGTGAACTGTGGAAGGTACTGGTCTCTAGAGGGGTTTTGGGGAATTGTAGGAGCTCCAGTTTAGGACTCATTCTCTCATCGTCCTAGATCTCAGTTGTACCGTTGGCAAACTTGCTTCCTGTGTTAGGAGCAGAATCCTGACCTGGACTCAGGCCTGAGTCTTCTGTTCCAGAGCCCACTCCAGGGCGGGGCAAGGTGTTCCTCTTCAGCAATCATCCTGTCACAGAAGAGTCAGGAGTCCTCAGAATCACACATCAGGCCAGACCTCGCAGCCTGAACTTTCTGGTGTGGCTGTATTCAGCCATGTTCACTCAGCTCCTGGATATCTGTGCCTTTGTAAGGGCTGTTGGAGGCGGCAGAGCCTTTTTTCTCTCCTTCGTCAGCAACTGGCCAGAGAATACCTGTAGACTGTCAGAGTCAAAGCCCTGTGTGTCTGGAAGTGAGGTAGAATCTGTCTTAGCACCTAAGGTTATTGCTCATAGTTCACCTTTGTGGGACCGGAGATAAATGATCAGTTGTGATGGAGAGGGTGTAGAGGTATTGGACTCTGTGGCTTTGAAATGCTCTGTTTCTGGGGAGAAGTCCTTGTTTCCAAGAATGCAGGTGGAGTCTAGACCTTTGTCCCCCCCCAGACCCCACCTTTGTCCCCAAGAACTTCAAGCTGGAGCCATCACTTATTTCATAATTCCAAACATCCTTGTTTTTGTTTAATTTTTAATCTGATGAAATGCTATTAATGGTGAAACTCAGAGGAAGTGACAAACCAGCATGTGTTGTCTTTTAAATGCACTTAGTTCAAGTGGCTATTTTGAGTCACTTGCTCTTGTTATTGGATTGGTGCTGTCTCATCTACTTTCCCCTTGAGATGGGAGGAGTCTCTAAGTAGACCTACATCGGGAGGACCCCCCTCCTCTCTGGTTACTTGTTCATTCCTTTGTACCATATCCTTTCAACACTGTGTTTGGATTACATTGTGCTAACTGCTTCCAAATCATGACACAGAAGAGATCTTAGAAATGAGCGCAGGAGTTCTTTACTTGAGGTTCATTGACCCCCTCCACTAGCCAGCAGAAGTTAGTATGTAGTTAAGTTTGTGTCTCTTCTAAGGGAAGAGTCTCCTTAGTTTCCATCAGATTTTCAGAGAGGCCTATGACCCCCTCCCAAAAAAAAGTTAAGAACCGAGCTGGGCATGGTGATACCACCTGTAACCATAGCTATTTGGGAGGGTGAGGCAGGCAATTCACTGGGCAATTTAATGACTCTGTCTGTCTCTCTTTTTGAGGGGAGCAGGGTCTCCTTAGGTACTAGTTCAAGTTGGTCTTAAACTCTGGTACCCCAGGCTGGCCTAGGGCTCATGTTGACCTGCCTGCCTCAGCTTCCCGAGTGCTGGGTTTACAAGCATTTCCCACCAGGTCCAGCAAGACCCTGTCTCAAAATAAAAAGAGTGAAAACTTTGAGAACTAGCATTTTACAAGGACCTGGAGGATTTCTGCTCACATTAGGTAGTTAGAAGCAAAGTCGGGTCTCGAGAGAGACTCTAAATCTAGGTACTGACTTTACAACAATGTTTTGTTCAACGTACCATGTGATCTATGGTTTTCCTGGAGAAATAAGTAGAAAAACTCCAGAAAAACAGGCACACATCATGATTTGATCTTTTTTTTTCAGTTCATTATGTCTTTGTTTCACAGATGAGAATCTGTGTTGTGTGAGGCAGACCTGGTTTGTTGGACCAGGTGATTTTGGAGATACTAGGATTCTAAGAGCAGTGTACTGTGGAATTTATATTTGACCTTTTAACTATATCTTGTCTTATGTTCTTTAAATATTGCACTCCTTTTAGCCTATTTATCTTGCCCATACATTGTTCTCACAAGCAAAAGAGTTTTTTTTGTTTTTTTGAAACAGGGTCTCACTTTGTAGTTCAGGCTGGCCCTGAGCTCACTATGTAGCCCAGGCGAGCCTCGAACTCAGCAATCCGCCTGTCTCTGCCTCCTGAGTGCTGGGATGACAGGCGTGAGCCACCACACCTGGCACTGTGGTATGTGGTATTGATTGCTGGTGGGCGTGAGTCTCCACGTCCAGCATTGTATGTGGTTACTGGGGATTGAACTCAGGACCTTGCGCTTGCGAGGCAGGCCCCAGAACCACTGAGCTGACCCGCCTCTTTTTTTTTTTTTTTTGAGATGGGATCTCACTTGGTAGTTCAGGCTGGCTCTGAACTCATTATGTAGGCCAAGCTAGCCTCGAACTCATTTATAGTCCTCTAGCCTCTGCCTTCCCTCCCAAAAGAAGCATGTTTATGTGCCCCTGTGCCTCCAGATACACCAATTTGTACAATGTGGCTGGCTGACTACCTTGTTGATACTGTTGACCAGTAGCATTGGATGGCACAGGAGTTTGGGTTGGTTATTTTTATTATTCTTCTCTTTGTGTTATTTTAGCAGCTATTAAAATTACTTTGCCTGACCCCTCCAAGTGAGTGTTTTTTCTGTTTTCACAATCTAGTCACATAGTTTCTCTACTTGTATTCAATCTATATAATTGTGATTTTTGCATAAAATTATATTTAGTGCAGTGTGAATTCTAATCGAGATCACTGTATGGCCACCTGTGAGCCAGCCACGTTTAAAGGAGAAAAAAGTTAAACTTTAGTGGGGTGTGGGGTGGGATAGGTGTGTCTCTCTTGTTGTTCAGAGAGGGCTGACTCCATTAGTTTCTCTGGCATCTCCAGGATACCAACGCTGTCATGATAAGATGAGTGGGGCACCAAGCTCAGATTAGGGAAACAGGTTTGCCTCCTGTCCCTAGCCCCATAATGGGACTTGAACCCAGGGCTCCTCTGTCTGCTAGAGAGGTGTACTACCTTTCAGCTTTATCCCTAGCCCTAAGATACAGGTTTTTTCCATGTCATCTTGTTGGGCTGATGTGTGATTTTGGGACAGACTTTGTTTCCCTTGTGGTACCGGGGATTGTATCCAGAGCCTCACACAAGCTAGGTGAGGATTCTGTCTCCATGCTACATTCCTATTCCTTTTTTCAGAATTTTGAGATAGGATCTCACTAAATTGGCTAAGCTGGCCTCAGATTTGTGATCCTTCTACCTCAACCTCCCAAGTAACTGGGATTTCTTTTTTGTTTTTTTTTTTTTTGCTTTTGAGACAGGGTCTCGCTTTGTAGTTCAGTCTGGCCCTGAGCTCACTATGGTGCCCAGGCAAGCCACCACGAACTCAGCAATCCTCCTGTCTCTGCCTCCCGAGTGCTGGGATGACAGGCGCGAGCCACCACGTCCGGCATTGTGGTATGCCTGTGTTGATTATTGGTGGGCGTGTCTCCATGCAGCATTATATGTGGTTACCGGGGATCAAACTCAGGTCCTTGCACTTGCGAGGCAGGCGCCGGAACCACTGAGCTAACCCTCCGGCCCAAGATTTCTTTTTTTTTTAAACTGGGAGTATAGGCATATACCATCACATCTGACTTTGGGAAGATTATGTAGCTTCTGTCTACTTTCTCATGTGTAAATGAAAAGCTTGCAATTATTTTCATAAAAAATATTTTCAAGGCCAGAGATTTAGCTAGTGGTTCCAGCGCTTGCCTAGCAAGTATAAGATCCTGTTTCAATCCCCGATAACCACATACAACTATAGTGGGTGTGGTGGCTCACACCCACTGGCAATCAGTAACATACCACAAATGCTGGGTTTGGTGGCTCAAGCCTGTAACCCCAGCACTCGGGAGGCAGAGGCAGGAGGATTGTTGAGTTCGAAGCTTACCTGGGTTACATAGTGAACTCAGGGCCAGTCTGAACTACAAGAGAGCTCTGTCTCAAAAACAAAACAAACAAACAAAAAAAACCAGTGTTTCTGCTCCTCTGGTGATAATGTGTATGGTCTTAATTTTAGGAGCCCATGATTGTTGCAGTGGTCATCTTTCTTGAGGCTTATGGAGTAGAAAGAAATGTGCAACAGCTACTGACACATGAACCTTTGGAGACCATGGTTCATCTGAGATACACAGACTCATCTTTTTATTTACTAGTTTATTTTGTTTTTGTTTTTTGAGGAAAAAATCTTGCTGTATAGTTAGGCTGGTCTTGAAATCATGGCAGTCCTCCTGCCTTAGCCTCCCAAATGCTGGGATTACAACTGTGTCACCTTACATATTCTCAGAGGTAACACCTGACCCACAACCTCTGCAGGCTGAAAGTAACTAAAAAAACAAAATGACTGCATGAAATCATGCCTGAAGTAGCGGGCATGCGGTAACATCTGAGTTGTTTTTTCTCCGCTGATCTCTGGAGAAGGTCCTGTCCCTCTGAGGGTTAGGCTTTTGGCTTTAGGGAATGGTGGTTTGTGTGGCCTCCCTCCCCTCGCCTTGGCCTGTGTTGGGTCACCTGTGTTATGTGGCTGTATTCCAGTGTGTAAACATGACTGCTGTAAGTGAAGTGCAGTGTTGGTCATTTATTTTGTGAAACCTTTCCCTTTATCATGTGATATTTGCCCAGGAGCTCCTGTTGGGGTGACATTCTTGTCGTGAGTATGGCCCTTTAAGGATTTCATTTTCGAATGTTAAGTGAACTCTTCCTGGTTGTCCTGAAAAGCTTTTGGAGCAGTAATCTTAAGTGGAGCTTGGTCTGGGGTCTAGAGAGAGCCAAGGTGGCAGATGATAGACAAAGGCTGTTGTGGTCTTGTAGCTTTTCTGTGCAAAGGAGGGGCTGGCCTCTCCTGGGGAGGTATTTCCGCTCTCAACAACAAATGAGGCCGCCCAAAGGACTGTAACGTAATGAGGCTCCCCTGGTGTCGTCACTTATAAGTGTGGTTAAAGTCTAATTCCCGGGAGCTGGAGTGAAGACAGTTGTCTGCTGCTCTCACTTCTCAGCTGTCACTAGACCATGGTGCCTGCTTCCAGCCACTGAGGCAGCACAGCGGGGCCAGGCATGAATGCTTACAAGTACCAGAAGTTCCTGGAGGGACTCAACAACCTGCGAGGTATTATAGGCTCCAGGCTGCCCTTTGTCCCTGCTGCCTGGGGGACACTTAACTGGTGTTGCTTTTTGTTGTGTGTGTCTTTACTTTGTGTCAACAACTTGCCAGTTTAGAAAACCCTCCTGGTTTAAGTGGGCCACATTCTCTATATGTCAAGGCAGTTGTGGTGAAGGAGCAGTTTTTAAGGGCAATCCTAAGAGAGTTGGAGAGAACCTCCTCAGGTATTTCAGCAACAACCTCCTCTCTTGCTTGGATATGTATGTAAAAAAGTGTTCCCTGCTATCTAGCTGGGCAGGGCCCAGCTGTTCTCTGAGGCAGCGCTGCAGTGGGTGGGAGATGTCACCTAGAAGTAGCTAGGTTTCTTGAGCAGGGTTTTCTAATTGTCTGTGTCTATAGTGAGTAGGTTCCCATTTGGTAAAAACAGGAAATGGGAAGGGGCTCAGAAAAGGAATAGAGATGGCTTTGTAAAATGTAAATTAATGGCTTTAAAGCAGGCAGCATTTTTGTAAAATAATATTTAAAGAGAATAGTGTTGCATGTTTTTGTGTGTGTGTGTGTGTGTGTGACATCAGGGATCAAACTCAGGCCCTTACGCTTCCAAGGTAGGTGTGGTACCACTTGAGCTCAATCTCCAGCTCAGTAGTGTTTTCTTTATATCTTGATAAACTTCACTGACCAGATGAGAAGAATGTACTCAGATGGGACTGTGCAGCATTCTGTGTGGCTGCTAAGGAGGAAAATGAATAAAACATTTCACTTCTCCTTTTGTGATTAACAGGTGGTTATATTTCCCTTTGCCGAGGAGCGTACTCATCATTCCTCTTTCATCAGCAGTCAGGATTCTGGACTTAGAGCTGCATGCTGAGTCCTTTTTCACTCCCTAAATAAGAAGTGCTTTAGTCCAGAATTTCCTCTAATTGTCTTGACTGTTTTTTTGCAGGGCTAATGGAACATGTGGTGTGAAGAGGGAGGAAAAGGGCAAAAGGAGCTTTTTTAGGCTCAAGAGGAGTGGCAGACAGGGTGTGGCCAGGAGACCTGGATTCCTTCTCTGGGAGGGCATGTGTGATATTTTTACCTTCATTTATTAGCTGTTGAAGAACTGATCTTTTACGGTATAGAGGGATATTATAGGCTGGGCACCCAAAATCTGAAAGTCTCTGAAATCTTAAAACTTGTTGAGTGCTGACATGAAACTCAACATTTCAGATTTTGGGTTTCAAATCTTTGGATTAGGGACACTTAACTGGTAAGGTCTATATGCTGTCCCACCCCCAAATTGGAAACCTGAAACACTTTTGCTCTCAAGAATTTCAGATCAGGCATGTTCAGCCTGTATAGATACAAACTGTTCTGTTGATCTCTGATCTTTCCTTTTCTCTCAACCCATGCAACTTTTGGGTTTTTTTTTTCCCTCTCCTGAATTTCTGACACCTGGAGCCAATCCTGGTGAGGTTCAGGGCTCTGCAAGCTCCTCATGTATCAGATAGGTCTTAGGAGGACTGGGTGGCATTGACTGTTGCTCTCATTTCCCTATCAAAGGATGTTTGAAGAGGGCAGAAGAGGTCTGGATGCTTCACCCAGTCTCTTGGGGAGGAGCTGGAAAAAGGGAACAGTTATCAGTGTTCTCAGTAGCTCTTCTAGTTCTTGAGAATTTGAGAACTGCATGAAGGGAGGTGCTGGAATGTACCCTCATCCCACGTGGAAGCTCTCTTCTCTTGCCCTATTTTCAGTTTTCGAGGGATCCTTCTATATTCCTGGGTGTGATGCCCATCCAACAGCAAGAGCTTTTCCCCTTGTTGTTTATAAAACTGGTGTCAGGATTACAGAACTTGATCAACCTCTGTATGCCTTTAGTAGAACTTAGACTAGGAATCTTGGGCTTTTCCTGAACACTGAACTCCCTAGTGTAACATTACAGTCATTCTTAGTGTTATTCTTCTCATAGAAAGCTACTAAGGCTTTCTAATGACAAACAAATGGCAGAGCAGATGGGATTATATGAGATTTACTTGTGCATGAAATTTGAGAGTACTTGTCACTTTTTAGTTCCCCTTTGTATCAAGCGTTTAGATGAACATAGTTAACCATAGGAGGATGACCATGGCCTATGTGAATTAGGTTTAGCAGTGACCCAGATATAGGTTTGAGGCTCTCAGGAAATCATACCAGTCGTAATTTTCTGTTACGTGTGCTTTAGGAACAAAATGGAGGTATAGTTGCTGGAGGCCCTTCTTCTATAAGGCATGCTAGGAGGAGGGAGTCCTTTTTCACTCTCTTAAGTATAAGTTGTTTGGTCCAGAGTTTCTTCTGGTTTTCTTTTCTTTGTGGGCTAATGTAACATGTACCTCTTGGCTTAATCTTCTCAGGCATGCAAAGATTGGAAATTGTACCTTAGGAACTATTATTTCTGCTTTTGGAAGTGATTGTTTTGAAACCAGCTTGGCAATCATCCCACCCTGTCAGGCAGTGATGGAGGACATTTTAGAGCTTTCAATGATACAAACAACATGCTATAGCACTTGTGCTGTAGATTCATCACCACTGTCATATAGTAATTTTTTTCCTTGTTTGTACTAGCAATGAATAACATCACTAGGAACAAATGAGTAACAGATAAGGCATACTTACTGTGCACAGTGTCCTGTGTGAGATTGAAATCAGAGAAAAGGCCATGCTGCAGGTCTTCCTCTTCTACTGTTCCCACTCCGGACACTGGATTCTTTATCATGTCCTTCTGGTTCTATACCTCTAAGATGAACTCAGAAGTACTTATTGCTATAAATGTTAAACTGGAAGCTATGTGTGTATACTTGGTTCAGTATTTGAAAAAGGTCAAGGTTCATCAAATGTTAGTTCTACTTCTTGGCTGCTCCTCTCTCAAAGACCTCCTTGGATCACAAAGTCCTTGTCCCTGCTTTGGAGCAGGTCATGTTCAGGGTCATGATCCTCCCCAATCCATCCATCCCTCCATTCCTATTTGGCTCCAGGTCTTAATGTGCTCTCACCATAGGATAGTTAGGGTATTTGAGACTAGAAGATGACAGCAGTAGTTATACTAAATGTAATGTAAGCTTCAGTAAATGTTAGTTATGGGCTAGACACTGCTCTGAGTGCTTCACCTATACCCAATCCCTGGCTTGGCTGGACTGAGAACAGGGTTCTTTTTTTTTTTTTGAGACAGGGTCTCGCTTTGTAGTTCAGGCTGGCCCTGAGCTCACTGTGTAGCCCAGGCAAGCCTGGAACTCAGAAATCCACCTGTCTCTGCTTCCCGAGTGCTGGGATTACAGGTGTGAGCCACCACGCCCGGTACAGTGGTATGTGGTATTGATTGCTGGTGGGCGTGAGTCTCCACGCCCAGCATTGTATGTGGTTATTGGGGATTGAACTCAGGACCTTGCGCTTGCAAGGCAGGCGCCGGAACTACTGAGCTAACTCTCCGGCCCAAGAACAGGGTTCTTGATGTCAGCCATAACAGTTAGTGTCGGTGTGCTACTGACTATAAGAGGTAGGGAAGAATGCCCCAAGAGTGTTTGACCCAAGAGTGTGTATAGAACACACCCATGCGCCTTTCTGTTTAAGAGAGTAGCAGTGTGGTACTTTGGAATGAGAGTAATAGATCTTTTTTCTCCATATGACTCTTCTTGAATTATGTTCTGTTTCTAAGTCGTAGTTGCTTCATTCACAAGTGTAATATTTATGTGAGACAATAGAATTTACGGCAGAAAATTTTCATAGGTATGATTAGGGAAGTGGGTAGAGATAGTTACTAATCAATGCCTTTGTCAAATGTTCCTGTTTTGAATTTCATGTATTGTGTGCTTAGCTGCTTCCCTTCTTCATTTGACCTACATCTTTGTATATCCCAGACAGAGGTCTGGTCATTGGATTTCCTTTTTATTTTAGGTACTGACTTTTGCTTTTCTTGCAATAGTTCAGGTAATAGTCATTCCTTCATCTAGTAGGTAACTGTTGAAAGGAACCTCATGGAGCATAGAGACACTATACATGTTTTGGTCCATATTTCCTGTGAATCTTCGGTGCTTTGATGCCAGGATTAGAGGGTAGTATATTCCACTGCTGCTGCTGCTGCTTCTGAGTGGGCTTTAACTTAAGTTTCTCAAACCTGCCACACTTATGACACCTTAAACCAAAATTAAATCGAGCTGCAAAGAATGAAAATATAATGCTGTTAAATACACTAGAAAGGTAGGACTGTTTTGTCTGTAGGCAGTTCCTGATGAGGGTCCTCAGAACATTCTGCACAGCGAGGATATTATTGACTTAGTGAGAAAGGTGACTACAAAGAAGGAACACAGGTCTTTTTGGTTTTATTAGAGTGTTCATTAAATCATCTTTCTCTTTACCTTGAACATCCACTTGAGAGTTGGTATTGGGATTACCAAAATACCTCAACACTCAGAGTATTCTATTCATAATTACTGTATTTCCATCTAGTCTTATTTCTATCCATATTTATTTTAAATTTGGTTTGTATATATTTATTATTATAATGCAGTTTATCTATCTTGTACTTTATTATTTTCTGAATATTCTTTTTGCCTTTAGCTATTTTCTACAGCATGGTTTTGCTTTGTTCTGTTTTGAGATAGGCTCTGTATTGCTCAGGCTGGCCTTACGTGCAGTTCTCCTGCCTGTTTCCTGAGTAGCTGGGATTGCAGGCATTTCCATTGTGCTTGTTTCCTATAGACTGTTTTTGACAGCTGTATAGAATTCCAGCAAGTGATAGTATCATTTATTTTAATACCCAATTGTGAGGTATCTACCTTTCTAACTTTTCATTGCCATACTGATAATGATCATACTTGTAAAGAAATTTTTCTGTGTATCTCTGACTTTTGTTGTTTTGAATAGACTTCTTAAACTGGAATTGGATCTTAATACATGTATTATAGGCTGAGAATGTTGAGTTTTGTTTCACTTTTAAGCTGTTGGCTAAGAGAGGATACCTGTAACACTGAATACCCTTGCCCTCTAGGGATAGCTTGTCTTCAGGCTTAGGGCCAGCTGGCTCCGGTGTTTTGTTATCCAGTTAATTTCACAGCAGGACAGGTGCCAGTTGCCTGCCTCACTTAGTCAGCAGCTTCCACGTGTCATCATCATATCACTGTGTTGTACTCTGAAGCTTTTCTTCCAGCAGCTCCAGGCGTTTAAATGGCTCCAATGAACCCTCTAACTCTAATGCTTTTTTCTCTTGCACTGAGGAGAGATCCATTGCTTGGGAAAGTCAGTACCAAGACTGACCCAATCAGTGCTGTGGTAGGAATCCTACATTAGGATCCAGATTAGTGCCTGATTGCCGGGCGTGGTGGCTCACGCTTGTAATCCTAGCACTCAGGAGGCAGAGACAGGAGGATTGCTGAGTTTGAGGCTTGCCTGGGCTACATAGTGAGCTGAGGGCCAGCTTGAACTACAAAGCAAGACCATGTCTCAAAAAAACAAAAAAACCCAAAAAGCAGATTAGTGCCTGTCCTAAGATTCTGTTTACCTGCTTTCATTTTTATTAATTGATTGATTAATTAATTAATTATTTTGGAGACAGGATTTTGTAGCCCAGACTAGCCTTGAACCCACTATGTAGTCTTGATTGGTCTTGAACTTGAAGGAATCCTCCTGTCTCAGCCTCCCAAGTGCTGGGATTACAGGTGTGTACCCCCATGTCCAGTTTGTTTCCCTTTTACTGAACTAGCAGATTAACTTGGACCAGCTTGACTGATCAACACCGGATTATTTTTTATTTTTGAGACAGGGTCTTGCTCTGTAGTTCAGACTGGCCCTGAACTCACTATGTAGCCCAGGCTAGTCTCAAATTTACAGCAATCCTCCTGCCTCTGCCTCCTGAGTGCTTACAGGTGTGATTACAGGTGTGATCCACCACACTCAGCATTGTGGTATGTGGTACCAGGGACTGAATTCGGGACCTTGGATTTGCCGGGCAGACACTAGACCGCTAAGCTAAATCCCCGGCCCAGCACCTGTTTAAATCAACATATTACAGTCATGTGCAAATTGGCTTCTGTTAACTTTGAGACCTTAGCGTAGAATGCGTGGATTCAATGATGGTATATATATTCTTGTTATTGCCTTGGAATTGGTATCCTGTAGCAGACAACATGAGATTTTCTGGGTAATGATAAATAAGCTTTTGTTGTTTGGCAGCTAGCTCAATGCCTGAGAGAAAGCACATATGGGGACTGTGTAAGCAGGGGTCGCAGCCAGGACAGTGGAAAATGGCTTGAGTCACCAAGAGGATTGCATCCTTCACAGTGAGAACTGCCTGCCCCTCCCATTCCCAGAGCCATTGGGCAAACCTTCCACAATGGAGTGATTCTCTCCAGTGAAGGACTTTCAGAGCCTGCGTGCTTCTGGGGTGAGGCCTGTCAATACTTTTAGGGCACTAGGCAGCTGGTGGACCTGTGCTTGTTTGAATGGTTATGACCTGTGCAGTTTGTCCTGTTAAAGTTTATTCTGTCCCTAGTACATATCACCAGGTTAGAAGAGGCATCAGCAAAGTTCACCTTAGGGTTGGTTTCTGTTGGCTGCTGGTTTGCAGTGTTTAGTGCTGTTCTTTGCTAGTATGGCTGGCATAGTGTAAGTTACCATTTTCCCTATCCTTTGTCTTGTGTTATTTTAGAATAGGTATTTTAGAGTAGTATTGAAAAGTGAAGGCCTTCTTCCAGATTATTCTGCCACTGTTTCTGCTGACCACTGTCTGAATTATTAGAAACCCAGTCTAATAATTCTAATTGCAGATCTGTTACTCATCACAGCAACTGTCGTGATATTCCACAGTGTGAATACCAGTGGTTAAACAGCGTTTTTCTCTCACTGTAGAATGGCAGGAACCTGTTAGACTTCCTGGCTTAGAGTAATTTGAAATCCTCTGATTTGAAAGATCACTTTTTGTAATTGGTTTTTGGTTAACTGTTTCACTCCCAGGGGTTCCATGCTTTCTGTCCCTTCATTGGAAGTCTATTTCTCCTTCCTCCCTGGACCCTTTCAAGAAACCATAGTTAGATAGACATGGACAGACAAGTCAAAATATAGAGTGAATATTTAAGTTTGAAATACTATTACAGTAAAGATATTGCCATCAATCCTTAAAATACCCTTTACTGTGAACACTTTTATCCCTTCATTCTGAATTTTGTAAAAGTCAACATTCACTCTATATTGTTTTGTTTTGTTTTTTGAGCCAGGGTTTTGCTCTGGAGACCAAACTGGCATTGAACTGGTAGTAATCTTCTTGACTCAGCCTTCTGAGCGCTGGGATTTTAGGCATGAACTACCATGTCTTGTGTATTCAGTGCAGTTTTTTTTTTTTTTTTTTTTTGAGACAGGGTCTCACTTTGTAGTTCAGGCTGGTCCTGAGCTCACTATATAGCCCAGGCAAGCCTTGAACTCAGCAGTCCTCCTGCCTCTGCCTCCCAAGTGCTGGGATTACAGGCGTGAGCCACCATGCCCGGCACTTTCACTGCAATTTTTGACTATGTGCACAGCCCTCACCCATGTTAGGTGTCATAGAAATATGAACAAAATTCTGTGAGAAAAGTGGCATGATCACTTTTAGCAGCACAGTGGGTTATTGGGAAACCGTGGTGGAATTGGGTATTGGAGCTCAGACTTGAAGCTGAGTAAGAGCTGGGTAGGGTTGAAGTTGCCAGTAACAAAAAAAAGGAGAAAAAGCATCCTGAGAAGATAACAGGCATGCAAAGAAATAGAGTCATGAATGTCTCTGCTTTTTTTTCTGGAAAAGAATGAAAAGTGTTATGCATATAGGAATCTTTGGAAAACAGATGGTTGCTTAGAGTGAGAGATAAGGCTGGGGTAGGAAGTTTAATCTGTGTTGTAAAGAACTAAGGTTTCAGGTAGGCAGTAAGGGACACACTTAGTGTTGGGGTCAGTAAGAGTGTTGGGTGTCAGTGTCATCGAAGTTAGAGTATAACTCTGGGAGGAGTGTGAATGGCCACCTCTGTAAGAGTCTAGAGCTAGGGGCTGGAGACTTACCTCAGTGGTTCCAACACCTGCCCAGCAAGCACAAGGAACTGAGTTAGGTCCAGTAACCACATAGCACAATGCTGGGCATGGTGATTCATGCCCACCAGCAATCGTACCACATGCCACAGTGCCGGGCGTGGTGGCTCACACCAGCACTCAGGAGGCAGAAGCAGAAGGATTGCTGTGAGTTCGAGGCTTACCTGGGCTACACGGTGAGCTTAGGGCCAGCCTGAACTACAAAGAGAGACCCTGTCTTAAAAAAAAAAAATCTAGAGTTAGGGCCAACCATACAGTGTATGTGATCTTAGTCTGCTTAGGGTGCACGGAAGTGCAAGAAGTGAAGAGCTGCACATGGAGGTCATTGCACAGCTCAGGTTGGATCTCACCCAAGGCTGCTCAGCTGTGCCCTAGCCTTAAGCCTGTGGAGTAGCCTCAACCAGCAGTTCAAGGAGTCCCTCAGTGGTAAGAGGAAACAAAGGAAGCCCTTTACCTCTGTGTAGGGCATCTGTGTCTTGGAAATTCATCTGCCTTTTTTTTTTTTTTTTTTTTTTGAGACAGGGTCTTGCTTTGTAGTTCAGGCCGGCTCTGAGCTCACTATGTAGCCTAGGTAAGCTTCAAACTCAGCAATCCTTCTGTTTCTGCCTCCCATGTGCTGGGATTACAGGCGTGAGCCACCACGCCCGGCACTGTTGTATGCGGTATTGATTGTTGGTGGGCATGAGTCTCCACACCCAGCATTGTATGTGGTTACCGAGGGTCGAACTCAGGACCTTGAGTTTGTGAGGCAGGCGCCAGAAACACTGAGCTAACCCTCCAGCCCAGTGAAGTCATTTCTTTGTTCTCTTTTACCTGTCTGAACGCTATTGTTGGGTATTTAGGGGTTGGTTGGGTCTTAAGGACTGAGCCTCTGGCCTGCTGCATGCTAAGTGCTACTCTCCCCCTGAGGTGCACCTCCAACCCCTCCTTTGTGTAAGGCAAAGAACCTGGTGAAGTAGGAAGAACATGGCTTTGGATTCAGATAGGCTGGCTTCAAATGTGAGTTTCTTCATTTGTTACGTGTATGATTTGAGCCAGTTACTCTTAGAGCCTCAGTTTTCTCACCTGTAAAATGAGATAAAAATCTAAA
Organism: Thryonomys swinderianus; assembly: GCA_004025085.1. Taxonomy (NCBI): domain Eukaryota; kingdom Metazoa; phylum Chordata; class Mammalia; order Rodentia; family Thryonomyidae; genus Thryonomys; species Thryonomys swinderianus. Next base: position 533 of record PVIC010023622.1, on the reverse strand, counting down.
AATTACGAAGGCTAAATGACACAGCATGGTTTCTACCACAGTGCTGACACAAACATACATGATATATAGTTGATGTAATTATTATGCTGCTCCTGACCATCTTCTCTTCCTCTGTTTCTTTTGGCTTTAGCTTTCCTTTTAAATTAAAAATTCTTGTATTTATCTTTTACTGCTTAAAATCTCTAACAAATTTTAAATGCTTTTTTTAGTTGTAAAAAAATATAAAATGGGATTTATGGGCTGGAGATTTAGCTCAGTGGTTCCGACACCTGCCTTGCAAGTGCAAGGCCCTGAGTTTGATCCTGGGAACCACATACAATGCTGGGTGTGGTGACTCTTGCCCACCAGCAATCAGCACCACATACCACAGTGCTGGGCATGGTGGCTCACGCCTGTAATCCCAGCACTCGGGAGGCAGAGACAGGAGGATTGCTGAGTTTGATTCTTGCCTGGGCTACATAGTGAGTTCAGGGCCAGCCTGAACTACAAAAGCGGGACCCTGTCTCAAAAAAAAAAAAAGGGGGGGGGGCCAG
>PVIC010023621.1:0-26689 GCA_004025085.1 Thryonomys swinderianus | reverse complement strand
GCCCTGTTACTGATTTCTTGACAGCAGCCATTCTTTCTGGAGATGGAATCTCAGTATTGTTTTTAACTGGCATTTTACAAATAACCTGATATTGAACATTGAACATGTTTTCATATATTTACTGTTTCTTTACTTGGTGTCTTCTCATTTCAGATGTCCACTTTTGGGTTGGGTCTTTAAATGTGGGGGGTATTTTTTGAGATATATATAGATATAGATATTCTAGATAGTCCTCTAGTGAATAGCTAGTAACATTTTTTACCATGCTGTGGGTTGTCTGTTCACTCTAATGGTAGTTTCTCTTGCTGTGCAAAAACTTTTTAATACAACGAAGCCCCAGTTTTTGATTCTTTGTAGTACTTCCTGTTCAGTCTGAGTTTTGCTCATGAAGTCTTTGTCTATTCCTATGTCAAGTGTTCTACCTGTTCAATCTTCCAGCACATTTAGCATTTGTATTAGTATTTAGATATTTGATCTATTTTGATTTTAGATTAGGGCATGGTGAGAGATATGGGTCTAGTTTTAACATCTGGCGTGTGGAAAGCCAGTTTTTCCAGCACCACTTATTGATGAGGTTATCTTTCTTGCAGTGAAGGTGTTTGGCTCATCTGTCAAAGATGAAGTGGCTGAGTATATCTGGAGTTGTTTCTGCATCTTCTAGTCTGTGCCATTGATCCTCAAGTCTGTTCTTTTGCCAGTACCATGCTGTTTTTTTTTTTTTTTGCTCTTTGGAGACAGGGTCTTGCTTTGTAGTTCAGGCTGGCCCTGAGCTCACTATGGTGCCCAGGCAAGCCGCCGCAAACTCAGCAATCCTCCTGTCTCTGCCTCCCGAGTGCTGGGATTACAGGCGTGAGCCACCACACCCAGCATTATATGTGGTTACCGGGGATCAAACTCAGGTCCTTACGCTTGCGAGGCAGGCGCCGGAACCACTGAGCTAACCCTCCGGCCCAGTACCATGCTGTTTTTAACACAGTAGCTTTGTAGTATAATTTCAGGCCAGGAACTGTGATAACCCTGTCTTGCCTGTTGCTCAGCATGCAACAATCACCCAAAGAGGTAAGAAATAGTACTTTATTATGATTCAGATTTTACTTTCACTAGTAGACTCAAATTTGTGCTGTATTTTCAGTATGTGTATGTATCTTTAAGTTTGACTCTAGTGATTCTTTTTTGAACCAGTTTTAAATAGTTCTCAGCACCGTCTTTCCTCTTGGTGATATTTGACAACATCTGGAGAATTGTCAGAGTTGGAGGGGATGTTACTGGCATTTAGTGTGTAGAGGCCAAGGGTGCTGCAAAAGACCTTATAATGTATGGAGTAACCTCCTGCAACAAGGATTATTTGGCTACCAATAATTCCGTAATAGTGCCCAAGTAGAGAAATCCTGCATTATATAGCTACTATGTCATATTTCATGTATCTTCATAAAGTGTTTCAAATCTTCTTAGGCATAGCAGAACAGAGTGAACTATTATTTATGAACTAAATGATATTGTGATATAGTGGCAGAGGTATAATTTTCATAGTGGCTTCCATATGTACATTCAAAGTATGCATACCAGAATGCATTCACTGAATTAATTTAATATCTTAAAGTCCTGTAGGAGATAAAAATATTGCCACTGAAATTTTCAAAAACTATTCCAAAGAAAACAAATTTTGACATCCAGCCTCACCTGAAATTGAAAAATCAGAATGCCAGTCATATTCTAGAGTCTCTGGCTTGAAGCATATGTGAGTGGGCCTGGTAGGTGAATTAGTCCCTTCACTTACATGGCACAAACCTCACTAAAGACAAATGTCCTAATAGGTCAAACAGTCTTTAATATGTGTTTTGAGGTCTCAACTCCTTTTAAAGTTGAATAGGTTAAGGAAGCAAATTCTTATAAAATGGAAAATTTTAATTATTTAAAGCAAAGGCACAAGTAAACATTTCAGATTATCATACAATGTTATAATAAAAATTCCAACAGTAAAGTGGAATACACTGTAACTTTGCAACTCTGTAGTACACTGAATATATTATTCTAGCATCTCTTCTTTGGAGTGAAAAGAAGGGATGTATTGACTGATGGACGTGATATAAAAACTTGGATTATAAATAGCATTAACTCTACCTTTAACTAGAAATTTTAATTTCTATAATTTTAGAATTAAATGAAAAATTATTTAAAAGCAACAATTTGTTAATGTAAAGCAGCAAAACTTTCAAGCTAAAACTCATTGTTTTAATAAGTAAATCACTGATTTCACAAAATGTCAGCTGTCAATATACGGTATGATACAATAGTCAAGGTCATCAAGAAAGAATTTTACCAAAACAATTCATATGCTTATTTCACTTTAAATCTGAATATTACAGTGTGTTTTATAAATGATAAATTAGGGATCAAATGATTTCTTATGATGTCAGAAATAATGTACTCCAAAACATCTAGACCTTATTTCCAATCAAAGGCACTATCTGGAGAATAACAAGTTGCAATATGTTCGGAGCTGAGAAGTACCTGGCCAGTGAACTGAAACTCAATGTCTTACTCAGTAAATGCTGAGTGGCTACTATCTAGGAAAAAAAAATAGAAACCGTGTAAAATTGTATCTTTGAGCTTGCCATTAGTTCTGTTTAAAGTCTGTTGAAGTTTTTTCTTGAACACCCCCATCTCATTACTTCAATGTAATTTCCACTTATTCTGATCCCTTGTGATTTCTACTCTCTGTGTACTGTCCCAGAATGCACCAGGAAGGTAAACTAGTGCAAAGGAACAAGTTTTTCTATTGTCAGTTCATTCACTTTTCCCCATTATATGTTTCAATGCTAAATACTTAGGTGAATGAATTTAAATGTAATAAAAAGTCAGATTAAAATATATTAGGAGAACATAAACCAATGCCACAAATATCTTGAACAACATATTTACATTAACTTGAATGAAATGGAGTCAAATCAGGGCATATTATCCTTTTGCACCCTAAAAACCAGGTAGATTTAAAATTCTTCTAGATTCTTTTTCTCCCTGTACTGGAGATGGAACTCAAGACCTTGTGCTTGCAAAGCAGGCATGGAACTACTGAACTAAATCCCCAGCCCTAAAGTTCTTCTGAAATATAACCTCAGCATGTTGCCCAGGACAGTTTTAAATCCTGGGACTCAAATGACCTGCCTGCTTCAGTCTCCCAACAGCTGAGAAAAAAGGCACATGGCACTATGCCTAACTTGAATCAAAGAGCTTAAATGACAAATGTTTTTAGTTGTTCATTGTCAAAAATTATACAAATATCAACAAATTAAGGTTTACTTACCACAATTCTTTGAATACTCACTTCCTAACTAGAAAGAGTACTCAGGAAACTTTCTAGGAGTTATTTTCAAAATAAAGAATTCAAATGTGATTCTAGAAATATATTCAAGTGAAATTAACATTTACTCAATGAAGCACATCCTAAATTCCAAGATCAATGATTAATTTTCTAAAGAACAGTGTTAGAATTCTAGAACTCATTCCTTTCTCCTCTAAATATTCTAAGTTCTTTTTTTTAATAGAATCAAAAAAACTAAAATGTAAAATAGTTGGGCTGCAGATGTAGGTCAAAGATGGAAAACTTCCTAGCATGTACAGTACTCTAGATTCAATCTCTAACACCAAAAAACAAAGACCAAGGATGCTGTGCATAAAACGGTCAGTACACGTTTCATTTGGAATTGTTCTGCAGTATATGATCCATGAGAAAATTTTAATATTTCAAATCATTAGCCCAACAATAAGCAAATGGTCTGATCTTCTATTAAGCTCAACTACAGCAGTAAAAATAACACTTTGGAATATCTAGTTTAAGGATTAGCAAACCTTTTCTGTCAAGGGCCAGAGAGTAAATATTTATGCTGTGTAGGCCATATGGTCTCCATCGCAACTACTGAACTCTGCCATTATGGTATAAAATCCGCCATAACATATGGTAAACAGATAAGCATAGGTGTGTTCCAATAAAATTTTAAGGACACTGAAATTTTAAATTCATTTAATTTTTATGTGTCACACAATATTATCTTGAATTTTTTCTAAACTATTTAACACAGTAAAAGCATGCAGCTGACTGGAATTAGCCTTGAGCTGCAGTTTGCTCTACAGTTCACTCAGATTTTTATTATTTCTTTATTGCAGTGCTGAGCATCAAACTCAGAGTCTCGTGCATGATGGACAAGTGCTCTACCACTGAGTCACATATACACCCCGCTCAGACTTCTTGATGTAGGGATCAAAACACTAACATGGTCAAGAGTCATCTTACTTCACTTGGGCACTGACAGCCTTCTAGGCTGATAGTAAAGAACTTCAAAAGAGAATCCCAAAAGCAAAACGGTTCTAGAAAATAGAATCAAGTCTAGAAGTAATATCTGTGCACATAAACTGTAGAGCTTATGAGACCAGATATTCAGGAAATATATTTAAATCAAATTTATTTATATCATGTTTTCAGAACAGTAGGTAACTGAGAAATTCATTAGCTGGACATTTTGAAAGGCTTTGGTGTCAGAGATCTGGATTAAAATCTTGGCTCTGCTAATTACTAGCTTGTCACCACAGGTAAATTACTTAAACAGTAAAATTTAATCACTAAAATTCAACCACTAGAATTTAAACATACAAGGCATATTTTTCATTCTTATTTATCAGGCAGGGAAATAGCTACAAAGGTTTTGCTGGAAAAACAAAACACACTGCAGCATAAGGCTAAACTTCTGATTTTAGATAGGAAACTCTTGTCTCTTCTCCATTCTATCATAGTTCCGTGCGTGCTGCTGCATACGTAACACTCTGCAAAACTGTACTTTCACACAAACTGAATTTTACTTTCCTCTTGCTATGGCTGTTCTTTTCACAAGCTGCTAATGAAAATGAGAGTGGAAAGTATTCAGTCAATACATTCCTTTTGTCCTTCCATAGGATAATTGGTTATTTCCACCAATTTATTAATAACAGGCATTTAGTTTTTTCTAAGAAAAAAGTCTAAATGCTACAAAAGAATTTACAAGGATTCTTATGGCTTTATCTATTGATAGAAACTAGACAATCTGAAGATAATGTTCATAGATTATTTGCAGATATAATTGTGCATCTTGGACCTTAGCCCAACTATTTTAATTATAGTAAGTAGAACATTAGCACTAATTAATGTGCTACAATCCCTTTAATCATGAAAAATGCATTAGCTACATAAATATGAAGTAAGATATCACCAATAGTTTTGAGCAGGTTATGAATCTGGTAATGTTGACTGCTAAGCAAAATATTAAACCTATTAAAATATTAGTGTCTAAGTTTATTTAGCTTTTTTAACCTATTATTTACAGATATCCTGTTAGAATGCTCAAAAGCAATCATTTGTAAATATATGTTCCTCATAGAAAATGATGTTCAATGTTGGGGGGGTGCAGATTTATAAATATTTACAAAAAATATATTTGTAATTAACCTATTACTCTGACCAGTAACCAACATATGGAAGCATTAGAGACACATAAAAATTAGAAATTAAAAAAACTTTCAAAATAGGTAAGTTATATTTATAAAATTATACAGAAAAAAAGCTTTGTGTTGGAGAACCTTGAGTGGGTCACTAATAAAATAGTAATTTTAGTGAAAAAATATTCCCCAAACACACACACAAAAGCAAGAAAATCAGGTGTCTGTCTTGATCAAACGTCTATAGACTCCACCTTGAAAACAAATTAATAGACATAAATATAATTTGTTCACAGAGCATAAAATATTGCACAAGAGCAGTTTATCTGAAGAAAATTAAATTTTCCATAGTTCTGAACCTCAAAACAGTTTCCACATTTAGATATAATTGTATTTTATAAACAAGAAACATTAATACTCAGTAATACTGTTAGAACCTTATTTTATCCATTAACCATACTACAGTCTACTTTCTGGCAATGGAAAATCAGTGGTGAAGATTTGGCAAAGACAAAAGGAAGATAAAACTGTAAAACATAATATATGTACATATGAACCAGGTATGTTCCCCAAATCCCTAATCATATAACTGATCCCTTAAAAAAATCCAGTCTAGGTCACAGTGATGGTCAGACAGTGGTTGAATACGGCTCTCTCCGTGGGGTCTGCTCCTTGGAAACCACTTGATTGCTCTGTCTGGTCTGCAGCTCACTGTCTTCTGTTTCACTCTCACTACCATCTGCCACAGCAGGGTCCAAAGACAATGGGACAGATCTTCTGTGCAAAGGAAAACGAATCCCACTTTCCTGTAAGGAATTATCTACGAACTCTTCATCAGAGGAATGGAATGATTCATCATCTCCTATTAAATGGTTGACAATGTGGATTCCATCAAAAGGAGGTTGGCCTGAGAAGCCCCTCTGGCCTTTTAGGCACCTGAGCTGTTAAAACAAAATCAAAATTAATACATTCAAACTGAGAAAACACACACAAACAACAAGAAAGCAAATGTTTCATGTTTCAGAAAGAAGAAACTTTGTTTTTGTTTTAGGTATAATGACAACTACCAATTTTTGAGTGCTCTCTAGGTGCTTTGTAATTGGCATGTAACTTCATCTAACTGAATCATCCTATAGTCCCCATGCAGTAAATTATCTTCATTCTATAGATTAGGAAGGAAACGGAGACTTGATTAATTTACTAAGGTCCAACAGCTAAGAGCAGAATTCAGATTTAAACTATGCCTTCACTATTCTAGAAAAAATATAATAAACTCCATGTACTCATGACTTTCAACAACTAACACATTATGGACAATCTGGACACATGAGACTCCTCTTCTTGCACAAATCATATCAGCTTACCTGTAAACACTTCAACTATATTTCTACAAGATAAGAACTGCAACACCATACTTGTAATTACTACCTTGAGACCATGTCTATAATTCTGTAAATGATGATTCACAAATTAAAATTTGCTGTTTGTCCATTCTGCTGCAATATTTCACTCTACCACTCACTACAATTTACAGTCAAAGCAGAAACACTCTGTCTTCTCTAACCCCTTTTTCCCAAGGAGATGTGGCTTCACTAGAGAGAAGAGATAGGAACAGCATGCAATACTTAGCTCCTTTCCTTCTACTTCCTTTCTTGGGGATCAGACCACTGCTCTGAGTTTAACAAAGACAGACTCTCCCGTAGGGAGGGCTAAGGAAGTTGAGCACTATCTGTAGTTACTGGGATGGGGTGGGGTCCTTACTAATTCTAGAGTTCCCTTATGGAAGACTGTCTCATCTAAATTTAAACCACTCTCTCTCCAAAAGCAGTTTTATCAGGATAAAAAGTGACAGACACTGTAAAATACAAAATACCCTAAGGGAAATGGGGGTAGGGGTAAATAACAAGCGGAAAGAAAAAGTTGTGATGGTAAAAAAAAAAAAGGGGGAAACAAACTCATGTATATTGGGAGTGGGGGGTTGTAGGGTGGGAAGAGGAATGGGAAAAAAATGAGAAATGTCATATACTGGCACAAATTCTCAATACTGACTGCGATTATGATGTGCATATAAAATGTACTTATAACAATAAAAAATGGTCTGATTTTTAAAAAGGTGACTTCTGTTCATTATCTGCCAAACTCTAAATTCTTTCAAACTCACTACCATTGTTACCCATAACATCACCTGCACAAACATAGAATTAAAACACCAGTCCTATGGAGTTTTTAAATATAAACTTTAGTTTTGGTATTCTTTCACTTATTTCATTTTTCCAAACACCAAGAATTTCTCCTGTACTGTAGCAGAATTTAAAAACTCTAAAAAACAGTAATTAATTACTTCACTATTAAAGATCTTGTTAAAATATCTTCCATGCCTTTTACACTTATCCTTACTAGCAACCTTCATTCTTGTTTCTCAGGGACAAATTCCTAGTCACTATCTTTCAAACTTTGAGATGAAGCACTATGAACATTCAGGAAGTATTACAGATACTTTCAAAACTAACGGTTCTGAGAGTAAAGACATCACAGTCTTACCATAAGACCTCCCAGCTCTCCTGACAGACTTCCAGGAAGGAGTGGAGAAACCTCAGAAGTTCCCTGCTTACATGGGACAATGGGACCCATGAGGGGTGGGGCTCCTGCAGTGATGCCCCAGGACAGGAGGGATCTAAACTTGGCTGGATCTTTAGGAAAAAGGGACAGAACACCAAAGACCTCCTTGAGGTGGTGATACCCACTGCATTATTGTAATTGCTATGTTCTGATGTAACATCCTATCACCATATTGCAACACACGACTCATAGCTCTCAGTGTTAAACTGAGTTAGTTAATCCTTTCCTTTCTCTTTTTTCCCCCAGATACTTGGACAAAATACTATGAAATGCATGTCCTTCTTCTGGGCTGTTGTAGAAGAGGCGTATGGCAGAACCACAACTTCCGAACTGTTTGGAAAGCTATGGCTCTCCTACGCCCTAACAAGACAGACTGCTATTAAAACACTGGAGCTTCTTATCAGATGTAATTATGGAAAATTAATTACAGGTTGAGGGGACTTCGAACTTCTCAATGTCAAAGGACATGACTAATGCTTTTATGACAACTCTTACTATAGCAAAGGCAAAGGAATTTTTTGGCGGAAACTAAAAAAGGTAAAAGTAAAGGACTATACAGGATTTGGAAGAGGATGTCTGGGCAGGAAATCCTAGGGTCTTGGGTATGGTCTGGACACAGCTTCATGGTCTTCACATAGGCACCTCTTCTGGGAGACCTTATTTTGTGAGCTGGCTTGGCTGCAGAAGGCCAGAGCCAAGCCCTCTAAAATGTAGTGTACTTGCTGCCTTTATGAAAATACTGTATTGCTGGTTGGAGGGGCTCATGCCTGTAATCCTAGCACTTAGGAGGCTGAGGCAGGAAGACTCTCATAAATTCAAGACCAGCCTGAACTATGCAGCAAGAACCTGTCAAAAAAAAAAATGCTGCAGGGCCACGGATTTAGCTCAGGTGGTACCGCACCTACCTTGGAAGCACAAGGGCTGGAGTTTGATCCCCGGTACCACCAAAAAATATAAAATAAAAATAAAAATCAGAGTCCTGATGAGATGGTAAAAAGAAATATTTGGGCCAGAGATTTAGCTCAGTGATTCCAGCACCTGCCTCCCAAGGGCAAGGTCCTGAGTTTGATCCTCAGAAACCACATACCATAGTGCTGGGTGTGGTGGCTCATGCCTGCCATCCTAGCACTCTGTAGGCAGAGGCAGGAGGCTTGCTACATAGTGAGGGCCAGCCTGAGCTACAAAGCGAGACCCTGTCTCAAAAAAAAGCTGCACTGTTTATCCTGATTACTAAACTTTCAGGAGTGAATTATATTTAAAAGATGACAATCTTGACAATCCCCTTTCTTCTGAACAAGCAAAACAAAACTGTCATGTCATTATGGTGGCAAGTTTAGATCTATATATTTTAAAGTATAACCCACTGATTATTGGCATCTGAAAAATCAAAGATAACTTTTAAAGTGCAAACTCCTCCAATCTAAGGAATCAAAGTCCTACTAGTAAAATCTCACAGTGGTTTTTAAAGCATCTGAGGATACTGTGACAGACTCTAAACTTTGATAATCATGTGCAAGTGGCATTCAGGGCAGTTTGTCCAGCACACATGAGCCCACAGGTAGGAAGGAACTCAGCACAGGAGCAGATGTGGGGAGCTGCACCTTAAGGAGCTGACTGAACTGAAAAGGAACTCAATTAACAGGACCAACGTGCTGCTGAATGACAAGCACCTGTCTCTGTGTGTCTGTAACTACAAGTGGCTGCCATCCTTCCAGTAAAACAGGAAGCTGCTCCGGGCCAGCTCCATCACCTGAATGATGGCCAACAAGAAGGGGAGCTCTGTTAAAGAGATCTTTTCCTGGAACTTTCTCCTGTATAAACACAAGATTTGTGAATGTCTATGTTCAAAAAAAAAAGGTAAATTTTTGTTTGGTTTTGGTTTTGTTGAACTCTCTTTTGGGTCAATCAGGGAATCGAGTCTGATAAAAGCCATGAACTCTCTTGAAAAGCATATATTCATTTAGCATACTATTTTGAAGCCCCTTGTCCTTCCTAGTATTTGGAAAAATGTAGGAATATCTTCACTGCTTCTTGGCCTTTTGGCTAAGATCAAGTATAGGAATATCTTCATGATGCTAATTTGTGTAATATCAGTAATAAATTCATATTGAAAAGGAAAAAAGCATGTTTCTCAGTGAAATCAGGTGTGTGTGTGTGTGTTTTGAGACCAGGTCTTACTTTGTAACCCAGGCTGGTCTTGAACACAGTGATTGTCCTGCCTCAGCTTCCTGACTGCTGGCATTACAAGCATGTACCACCACACCAGGGCCCAGACATAGGTTTTAAAGTCATTAATGTGACTGGAGTACTTTTGAGATTCACCAAGGAAACAGAGGCCCCAGGACTCTCTGGAATTGTAAATAAAGGCACTCTTCTCTGAAGAGACTCTTGAGGTGGGCCCACAGGAGGGCCTCAGCAAGATAACCCTGCTGCGAAGGTCAGAGTCAACAAGTCCTACTCAAGGATCAGAACTTCCTGCCAGACTTTGGGTTCTGCATTCTTAAGAGTCAAATATCACCAGAGGTTTGAGGACAGCACTAAGAGAAGTTAGGAAAAAGCAAACAAAGAGAAAACAGACTATTTACGGAGAAAAAAAAATTATTTCCTGTGAAGACATACATACCTATATAAAAGAAACTACAAAATAACTGTCAAGAATAGCCTTCATTTACTTTATTTTTTTTTGCTTTTTGAGACAGGGTCTCGCTTTGTATTTCAGGCTGGCCCTGAGCTCTGTATGGTGCCCAGGCAAGCCGCCGCGATCTCAGCAATCCTCCTGTCTCTGCCTCCCGAGTGCTGGGATTACAGGCGTGAGCCACCACGTCCAGCATTGTGGTATGTGGTGTTGATTGTTGGTGGGCGTGTCTCTACGCCCAACACTATATGTGGTTACCGGGGATCGAACTGAGGACCTTGCGCTTGCGAGGCAGGTGCCAGAACCACTGAGCTAACCCTCCGGCCCAGCCTTCATTTACTTTTTAGTCTGCATTCTTACTACATAAACATTTCCATTTAAGACAATTTAGAAAATAAAATAATTCCATAATCCACTATCTTGAGACAATCCATTAACATTTTAATACATTTTTCAAGATTAGATTTTTCTAACTCTATATACTTTTCAAAAAATATATTAGGTCATGTAATAGTTTTTCAAAAACATTTTTTCAGTTTTGCCAAAAACACATTTATTATGGTCACTATACCTATAATTTTTTTTTTCTGGTACTAGGGACTGAACCCAGGACCTTGCATTTGTGAAGCAGCATAGGACCACTGATCTAAATCCCCAGCTGCCCTACATATTATTGTTTTATAACCTGATTTTTCACTACTAACATAACACAAATGTGTTTCAGGATCATAAACTTTTAATGGTTGCACAGTGCTGTTTAGGAATCCACCATCATCTCCTTAAGGAACCCTCTAGCTGGGAGATAGGTTTCATCCTGATAGGTACCAACAGCCCTACCATGAACATTTCTGCAGAGTTGCTTTGTTATGCCAGAAGCATTAAATAAAACGGGCCAGGGGTGGAGCTCAGTGGGGTGGTGCCTGCTTGGCAAGCACAAGGTCCTGACTTCAATCTCTGGCACCTGGGTAGGCTGGGGGGATATAAAACACAGCACAAGGTTTTCAACATTCTTAAGAACTATGAATCTGCTTAAGTAGTCTTCAGAGAGGTAGTACGAATTCACACCCTCATCAACACTGCATGTAAGGTTCTAGTTTCTTACAGTTTTGTCCCACTTTGGCCTTTTTTCCTTCTGTTTTTTGTCAATCAGGTAAATAAAAGGTTTTACACTTGTTATTTGAAATATTTAAAGCACAAAGAGTAATTTAGGGAACCCCTATGTTGCTGTTATCTAGTGGCAATAACTGCCACAATTTGGCCTCTTCTGTTTTAATATAACAATATCCCCAGATTCACCATGGAAAAAAATCTTTACTACCTGTTTATCAGACAAAGGGCTATTATCTACAATATATAAAGAACTCAAACAGATCAGCCTTCCCAAGTTTAAAGACCCAATTCAAAAATGGGCATCTGAAATGAACAGACACTTCTCAGAGGCAGAAGTCAAAGCAGCTAAGAAGCATATGAAGAAATGTTCAACACCACTGGTCATTCGAGAGATGCAAATGAAAACAACACTGATATTTCATCTCACTCCACAAAGAATGGCCACTGTTGCAAAATCAACCAACAATAAATGCTGGTGAGGCTGTGGGGAGAAAGGAACCCTTCTCCACTGTTGGTGGGATTGCAGACTTGTGCAACCATTGTGGAGATCTGTGTGGAGATTTCTCAGAAAACCAGGACTAGGGGTCCCATTTGACCCTGCCATCCCCTTGCTAGGAATATACCCAAAGGAATTTAAAAAATCACATTGGAAAGACAGATGTACACCTCTGTTCATAGCAGTTCAGTTCGTGCTAGCTCAATATTGGCAACAACCCAAATGCCCATCAACTGGAGACTGGATAAAGATGTGTTGTTGTTGTTTTTTAAAAATAAAATGGATATTACTCTGCCATAAAGAATGACAAGATTCATTCATTTATGTGCAAATAGATACACCTGGAGGACACACTTATAAGTGAAATAAATAGATCACAGATAGGCAAATATTGGATCTTCTCTTTGATATGAGCACCTGTAGATGTAAATGAGCTCTAGAAAGTATGATAGGTTTTGTGGAATGGGAAATTTCCAAAGGAAATTTGGTGTGGGAATGTAATGAGGGGAAGGAATAAATATGATTCTGAAAGAAAATAAAAGAGCATGTATATAGAGGGTGGGGAAGTGTGGGTGGGTTGGAATGTGGGTAAAAATGAGAATTAACTTGTGTCATATACTTGTCTAAATTCCCTAATGTTATGTGTGATTGTGAGCTGTATATAAAATGTACCAATAAAGAGTTCAGTTTAAAAAAAAAAAGGAGAGACATTTAAAAAATAACTTTGGGGGGCCGGAGGGTTAGCTCAGTGGTTCCGGTGCCTGCCTTGCAAGCACAAGGACCTGAGTTCAATCCCCGGTAACCACATATAATGCTGGGTGTGGTGGCTCACGCCTGTAATCCCAGCACTCAGGAGGCAGAGATGGGAGGATTGCTGAGTTCGCGGCGGCTTGCCTGGGCACCATAGTGAGCTCAGGGCCAGCCTGAACTACAAAGCGAGACCCTGTCTCCAAAAAGCAAACAAACAAACAAACAAACAAACAAACAAACTTTGGCCTGTTGAACTGAAATGTTTTAAACAAAACTATATTATAGAATCTAATTCTGCCTTTCAGATTCTTTTATCCTCAAATAAGGGTTTGTAAAATTAGTAAAAACACATTTATTGTACTAAAACCACTGTTTCCTTTTAATGACTATTTTCCATTTTTAATTGAATTCTTTATTGGTACATTTTATATACAGTTCACAATCATACTCAACATTGGGGAATTTGTACCAGTATATGACACGAGTTAACTTTTTTTAATGCTTACAAATAATTTTAGGTACTGGTTACATCCATACATTTCAACAATATTGGCTAAAGGAGTCACAACTACCAGAGAGATGATCTTGCTGACAATCCAACTCAGCAAGTCTCTCTGGAATTCTTATTTATGTGAGAATGTTAATAAAATTACCCTTCTGACTTCCTAATTAGCTAAACTAGTAATTAATAAATTTTGGTACAAGAAAATTCCAGATTTATTATTTTTAAAAACATATTCCTGAGTCCTACTTTCAGACATCTGGATGCAGTAGGTGGGCTAAGGAATCTACTATTAGCAAGTACTCTAGGGAATTCTGAAAAGGATGGTCCTCAGACCCACTTTGAAAGAACTACTCTAAATAAATTATATTTAGAGACAGACTATACAAGGATCATATTATCAAAATCTAGATTTCAGTCACAAGAATTAGCATGGTTAAGGGTAATACATTTACACTTAAAGATTAATTAGAGCCATCTTCACACTGTCCAATAATATTTTTAAAGTAGTATGGTCTAAATGTGGTCACAACTGACTTAATATAAAGAAACACGGGGTCAGTTAATACTACTTTTTCTTTGTTTTGTGAGATGGGATTTTATATAGCCCAGGTTGGCCTCAAAGGCATGTTCCTCCTACTTCAGCCTTTCAAGTGCTGGGACTACAGGTATGCACCACCACACCTGGCTTAAATATTTCTTTAAGATACATACTTTAAGGCTGGAGGGTTAGCTCAGTGGTTCCAGTGCCTGCCTCGCAAGCGCAAGGTCCTGAGTTCGATCCCCGGTAACCACATACAATGCTGGGTGTGGAGACTCACGCCCACCAGCAATCAACCAGCAATCAGCACCACATACTACAGTGCCAGGCGTGGTGGCTCACGCCTGTAATCCCAGCACTCGGGAGGCAGAGACAGGAGGATTGCTGAGTTCCAGGCTTGCCTGGGCTACATAGTGAGCTCAGAGCTAGCCTGAACTACGAAGCTCAACCCTGTCTCAAAAAAAAAAAAAAAAACCATACTTTAGGGGGTAACAAATACCTCCACCACATAATTTCAAGTATAGACCAATGCAGGGTGCATGTGTGTGTTTAAACAGCACTGGGAATTGAACACAGAGCCTTGGCACTAAGCTACGTTCCCAATCCCTTTTACTTTGAGACAGGCTCTTGCTAAGTTGCTATGTTGCCCAGACTGGGCTCAAACTTTTAACTATCTGTTTCAGCCTTTCTGAGTGCTGGAACTACAGGTGTGTGCCAACATGCTGCACCTAATGGAATGTTTCATGGGCTTCATCACTGAAGAGAACCACTGAAAGTTAGGCATTTCAGTGTCCCAGTCTGCATCTGTGCCAGAGAATTTGTGTGCATATAAAACAGCATCAGAATGTCCTCTTCCTCCTACCAAATGTCAACTTTTAAGTTTGTTTTAATCTGGCAATCAGCTTCATTCCTTGGTGATGGAGTATATCTCTTAACATGTCTATCCTTAAAAATAGAGTAACTATTTCTTAACAACTCAATAGCCAACTGGGGGAGAAATATGGCTGAATGGGTGTGCTGTCAGGGTTAAGTTCAAAGGGGTGTTTAGTTGTTACAATAAGAGATGAGTTAATTCAGAACTGCTGCCGATGACAGTGATGATTTTGATAAAAATTCATCTTATACACCTCGACATATCTTCATTTTGGTTTTTAGGAACTTTAGCCTGAGTTTATAATACTCTTATATATCTTACAGTATAAATTTATGTAATAAAAGTGTTTGGTACCATTGTCAACATTTTAAAAAACATTTTCTTTTCTTTTTATTTTTTTGAGACAGGGTCTCGCTTTTTTGTAGTTCAGGCTGGCTCTGAGCTCACTATGTAGCCCAGGCAAACCTTGAACTCAGCAATCCTCCTGTCTTTGCCTTCTGAGTGCTGGGATTATAGGCATGAGGCACTGCACCTAGCACTGTGGTATGTGGTATTGATTGCAGGTGGGTGTGAGTCACCACGCCCAGCATTGTATGTGGTTACTGGGGATCAAACTCAGGACCTTGTGCTTGCAAGGCATGCGTTGGAACCACTGAGCTAAATCTCTGGCCCACTTCAAAAACATTTTCTATGATCAGCTCATCACACTACCACTCAGTCTACTCATTACTTCATTTCTAGGCTGTCTCATGAAAAAAACAAAAGATATTCTTTTTACTGCAATTGTGTTCCCATTTTAGGTGAGTCTCAGAAGACAATCCTCAGGAAAATTTCAGACCATACACCCACCCCACATAAATATGCCTTTCTAAATAGCAGAGTCCTTTCCAATAATTTGAGCAAGATCCTGCTCCTTTTTGAATGACTGAGTCTGTTCAAATTACTCTTTTAGTTAGAAAATATATTTAGTTAGATGAGGCCAGAGGTCATGGCAGGTCTGAGAACCTGTTAGACAGTTTTTGTTTTTCTTCTGGTATAAGGGATCAAAATCAGGACCTTGCTCTTGCCAAACAGGCATAGTACCACTGAGTTACATCCCCAGCCCCAAGGCAGTTTTAATATTAGGGTGCTAGGGGAACTGGGGTGTGACCCTGAAGGATGCCAAATTTGGACTGCTAAGGGAATGACGCTTACCTGAAAGGTGTTATAACTACAACTCTATGACATTCTGGAGAAGACAAAAGTGGTTGTCTCTTGTCTTGGCACATCAGTGGTTGCCAAGGGAGAGAGAAGGAAGATGATTGTTTTTAGCCTGTCACATATAATAGTGTACTGTTACTAACACATTCTGAAATGTGTCTTTTGATGAAGATAAGCACTCATTTCTCTACACGCCTTAGTGTTCACTGCTGGGTCATGAAGAGACATAGTTCTGGGTCAAGGAGACACAGAAAAGATGATAGGTCGAATACTGGGTACTGTTTACCACTGTAGTATTTGCCACTCTACTGTTTATCACTATAATGATGGACACATGTCATTGTATGTTTGTCAAAGAAAGCATATATAATACAAAATAAACTCTAATGTAAACTAAAGTTTAGTCAATGATATTGTACCAATATTGGATTAATAACTTGAACTATTGATCATTAACTAGCATAAAATGCCAATTATAAGGGAAACTGGAGGAAAGTACTAAGAAGGTATTAGGGAACACTATATACTTTCCATTCAGTTTTCTTGAAAAATCTAGTATTTCCTCTCAACATAAAATCTAGTGATTAAAAATTATCTCCAGGGCCAGAGATTTAGCTCAGTGGTTCCAGCGCCTGCCTCACAAGTGCAAGGCCCTGAGTTCGATCCCGGTAACCATATACAATGCTGGGCGTGGTGACTCACACCCACCAGCAATCAACACCACATACCACAGTGCCGGGCGTGGTGACTCATGCCTGTAATCCCAACACTTGGGAGGCAGAGACAGGAGGATTGCTGAGTTCAAGGTTTGCCTGGGCTACATAGTGAGCTCAGGGCCAGCCTGAACTACAAAGTGAGACCCTATCTAAAAAAACCCACCGAAAACAATAACAACAAAAATTATCTCTGAAGGTAATCACATTCTGACCTCTATCACCACAGTTTTATTGATTCTTGCATTTAACTAATATAAAGCTCGTGTAGCTATGCCTGGCTCCTGTTACTCATGTCTGTGACATTTAGCAATGTCAGCATGAAGAAGAGTTCACTTTTTCAGCTATCGAGTTCCATGTGTAAATATATCGTCATTTATCCATTCTACTGTCAATGGCCATTTGAGTTGTCTCCAACCTATTATTGCTCTTAACACTCTGATATGTATCTTTTGAAGATAAGCACTTGTTTCTCTTTATGCCCAAGTGTGTAGCTGCTAGGCCAGGAAGAGTGTGTCTGACATCTAGGTGTGCTGGTGCACACCTGTAAAGCAACCATTACAGGAGGTAGACACAAGAGGATAAAAAGTCTGAGTCCAGCCTGTGTAACTCAGCAACTGAAGAATACTCTGTCACAGAATAAAAGACAAAAACAGTTGGAGATACAGCTCAGTGTGAAGGACCTAGGATGAATCCTGAGTTAACACACAAAGAATAAGAATGTGTGTATTAAACTTTAGTAGATACCATCAAACTATCTTACAATGTTTTTGTAACAATAGGGCCCTTAATTTTGTGGAAGACTGTCTTATCACCTGTCATATTAGCTGGCAAAGTAAATTAATAGTTCCTTAACTGACTAAATTAATAGCTTTATCCATGTTTTTAATAGGAAATATAAGATATAATTAAATACAGTGAATATTTAAACAATTATTACAGTAAAAAACATACTGCCACTCTCATATTACTCCTCTCACTTCACACACACTTACCCCATTGTTCTTGCCTCTTGCTGAAGCAGTCTGGAAGCTTTCTTTTGTGAGTGTTTTTAGTTGTGCTGTTGTGGCTGCCTTGCTGTCCTAAATTAATTCATGAGCTTTCATGGTCAATTTGATGTTGAGGAAGAGTCAGGAGTTGCACAGTTCTAGCTCCAGTGAGGACACACCATAATGCTTTATGAATGAGCCTGCCTTCCCATTGGATGGCAACAAATAGCAGCATTCACTATGTTTTTGATCACACCTCATAAAGACACTCAGAGGGGACTTACAGAACTGCTTCAGAAAATGGCAAGAAAAATAACATGAGTGTGTCTGAAGCAAGCAAAATTCTTTTTCTATTTTGAGACAGGGTCTTGCTTTGTAGTTCAGGCTGGTCCTGAGTTCACTATGTAGCTCAGGCAAGCCTGGAACTCACAGCAATCCTCCTGACTCTGCCTCCTGAGTGTTGGGATTACAGGCATGACCCACCACGCCTGGCACTGTGGTATACAGTGCTGATTGCTGGTGGATGTGAGGCACCACACCCGGCATTGTGACATGAGCTTACCGAGGATCAAATTTGGGACCTTGCACTTGCGAGGCAGATGCCGGAACCAATGAGCTAAATCCCCGAACTAAGTGAAATACTTTTGAGGGAGATCAATTAGCAAGTGTCTTTACTGTAATTTGTTTTAAACATTCATTACATTTTTATCATCCCTTGTATAACATTGTATTTTCAGTTATCTACTCATATCAGTAAAGATGAAGAATACAGTACATTGTTGGTGAGAATACAAATCAGTACATGAGGTTTGGGAAATGGTTTGGAGTGTCTTACTAGGTGAACATCCACATACCCCATACTACAAAAAACATGTAGTAGGTATTATCAGAATATACAGTGAATGCTTAAATTAAAATTATTACAGTGAAAGACATATTGCCATTAATCCTCCTCAAAATACTCCCATTTTCGGCTGGGGATTTAGCTCAAGTAGTACCGCACCAACCTTGGATGCACAAGGGCCTGAGTTCAATCCCCAGTACCGCAAAAAACAAAAACAAAAACAAAAAAAAACCTCCCATTTTCTTCCAACAAACTTATCTCATCAATCTTGTCGCCTTCTTCACCAGGTCTGACACCATGTGACTTCTGGCTCTTCCCCAGTTGAAATGACAAGGCAGCCATGACAGCATAACTAAACACGGGCCAGAGGGCTTCCTGAGTGGGCTCCACAGAACTCCAAGAATGACGAGTAAGTATGGTCAAAGCAAGGGGCAGTACTCTGACAGAATTAATGCCAACGTGTCACTTACTGTCATCAATTTAAAAATAAACATTCATCATATTTTAAAAAATCACATCTCATAAAAAAATTCCAATTTGAATAAAATAAATTTTCAAAATTAAAAAATCACATCTCATATTTGTAAGCTTAGTCTAAGTTTATGTCTGTTGTCACAGAAGAATTATTATTAGTAAAGAAAAATATGATGGTAATAAAAAAAGGGAAACAAAGCTTATGTATTTAGGAGGTGGGGGGTTGGAGGGGGTGGGGTGGGTAGGGGGAATGGGAAAAAATGAGAATTAAACTGTCATATATTGGTACAAATTCCCAATATTGAGTGTGATTACGATGTGTATATACAATATACCAATAAAGATAAACTTTTTTTAAAAAGAATTATTATTAGGGCCAGAGATTTAGCTCAGTGGTTCCGGCACCTGCGTGGCAAGCACAAGGTCCTGAGTTTGATCCCGGTAACCACATAGAATGCTGGGTGTGGTGACTCATGCCCACCAGCAATCAATACCACATACCACAGTGCCAGGCGTGGTGGCTCACGCCTATAATCCCAGCACTCAGGAGGTAGAGACAGGATTGCTGAGTTCGTGGCGGCTTGCTTGGGCTACATAGTGAGCTCAGGGCCAGCCTGAACTACAAAGTGAGGCCCTGTCTCAAAAAAAAAAAAATTATTATTAGTGCCCTGTTTTATTCTCAAAAATGTAATGGGTTAGTGGTAACAGTCACCGAGCAATTCCACTCCCAGGAATATGACTAACAGAAATAAGTACAATATACTAAAATATATGTACAAAAGAATTCATAACATTTTTATTCACAATAACCCCAAATGGCAAAAACTTTAATGTTTATAAATAGGAGAATGAAGAAACAAATAGGAGCGTGAATAAACAATGGTATATTCATACAATGAGATACTACTGTAGAGTAACAAAATGACCAGTCTGCTGTTGCATGTAATAGCACGACCAATTCTCAAAAGAACAGAATTCCAAAACATCTCAATCTATATGATTTGTCAGTAAGTATAACATTTAAATTCAGACAGATCTAACTTGTGAAGTCAGAATTCTGGGCAATGAGGAGATGAGGAGAGAGCAATGAGAGAGGGAGGAGTGACAAAGGGGACCTTGAAATTCTGGTAATGTTCCAGTTCTCTATCTGTATGGTAGTTAAATAAGTATGCTCATTTTATGATTACTCATTAGGCTAGACAGCATTTGTATTTTTTCTTTTTACATATTTCATATTCCAGTAAAAACATCTACGGAAGAAAATCTTAAGAAAAAAAAAATCTGTGGAAGATAGCTAAAAAGACATGCAACTGCTATTTAATCCTTTACTAATATTTCTAAATTTAACCTTTGGAATTAACCAGATGACCACTAAGTTAAATACTTAGTCTTTAATGTTTATCATAAAAATGCCCTTAGTTGGTAGGTCAGCAGCCTCATACATTTTTGCCAGTCCATTTGACTTTCTTTTTCATGTGGACTCATAAGAGAACTTTCTTGTTTTGGCTACTATGTATTATATGTAGCTCTTTTTTTTTTTTTTTTTTCTTTTGAGACAGGGTCTCGCTTTGTAGTTCAGGCTGGCCCTGAGCTCACTATGGTGCCCAGGCAAGCCGCTGCAAACTCAGCAATCCTCCTGTCTCTGCCTCCCGAGTGCTGGGATTACAGGCGTGAGCCACCATGTCCGGCATTGTAGTATGCAGTGTTGATTGTTGGTGGGTGTGTCTCCACGCCCAGCATTATATGTGGTTACTGGGGATCGAACTCAGGACCTTGCGCTTGCGAGGCAGGCGCCGGAACCACTGAGCTAACCCTCCGGCCCTATATGTAGCTCATTTTAATCCTATATGTAGTTTTGTATCCTAATATTAACTCTGATTTTACTAGATTTTTGCCTGAGGAATGATTCTTTTTTAACTATTAGATTGAATCACATGATTCATTTTGAAAGAAAAGTCAAGTGCTGGGATTATAGGAGTGTGATCACACACTCAGCTGTTTCTTTTTTTTTAAAGTTTTTTTGCATTACTCCGTTATTTAAAAATATTAGCATTGTATAAACATTTTAATAAAACTGATAAGCATTTAAATAAAATTCTATACTATTTTAAAGTAAATGGTTAAACATTTTCACTGATACTGTAGTTATTAACAGATATAACATATAGACAGGTTTTTCAAATCATGATTTAATTCTGGACGTAAATATTTAAAATAAGCACTCTTTAGAAAAACAGATTAACTCATTGCTACACAAATATTCTTTGTGTATTAGTCCCTTGATTATAGGGATCATTTAAAATTAATTTTTGTATACCAGAATTAAGCACTTTGACTTAATATAAGTGGGCTCATGAATGTTAATGAATACCTGCACCGAAAAAGTGGTAGGATCTTTGCAAAAACTCTCAGGACTGATTATTTTATCCTTTCCTATGCTAGATGAGAATATTAACAAGCAGAGAGTTAAAAATGCTTACATACAAGACCTAAATAATGTTATTTGTTCTTACCTGATGTGGGCTGCTTCATCATGTTATGCATTAAGAAACAGAGTAAAAAAGAAAAAGGGTAAAAACATGTAGAATTTATATAAATAATATTTAAGACATCTGACACACTCCTACTTTAAAAAGCTAAAAAAATCATAGCCTTGTATTATCACCAAAGATTAGACTTTTGGATTTCCCTGAGTGTTTGAAAAAATCCTGGTGCAAAAAGCATTTAGTAATTAGAAAAGGAAAGTGGTAAGTTATATAACTTACAAAGAATAAATGCTGTATAGTTAATAAGAAAACAGGAAACTGTCATGTTCGTAGTCTAATGAAGGCAGGTTTTGACAGGAAACAGCAGTGTTTCTAACTGCGTGACAGTAAAAATTTAACACTGAAAAATACTACTAACAACCCATACAGCTATTTTATATACAAATTATGAGTGAAATCTAATGCACAGAGGACCCTCAGCGATGGATATGCTGAATCTCCAAAGGTCTCTATAATCATTACTGATATGTAAGGGACATAAAAAAAATTCATCAGTCTATGAGCTAAGCCACTAAGAAGTTTCTTTTGTGAAGATGTGTCAAAATGTTAGAGATTTCCAGCCTCCAAATACAGGTTCTTAACAAACAACAGAAAAATCTGTGCTGAGAAAATTAGATCACTTCAGCAAGTGTACAAATGGATAGAGGAGATAACATGCTCTGAGTGTGTTTTTCTTTAGCACATTGTAGAATAATTGTAACTTGAAATAAGATTCATACAATTGCTTTTAAAGACGTGTTGAATTTTAATATTTAAGGGTAATGGAATTAACAATAATTCTTCATATTTAAGTGATCCACCTTGTAGTCAGGAGCACTTTGATGCAGATTATTTCAAGTTTAAAAATTTTGTCCCTCTATATGTGATTGGAGGTTGCCCTATGCATAAAACTACCATGTTCTGAGATTCAAAAGAATAAGAGGGTATTTTGAAAGACAATCAATCCACAACAAAGTGGAAAAAAGTCATCCACACACCAAAAAAAATCCCCTAACCAAATGAACTTTTTTTTTTAACCAAATGAACTTTGATCACTACTAGACGAGGTTTAAACCATTGAAGTGAGTCATGTGATATCAAGTGAACTGCAAAACAGTTGCAGTAAGTTTCCAGGACTGAGTCATATCAGATTATAAAGCTCCTATTTGTACATTTGGGTTTGTATAATCAATCTATGTAAAATACAGAGGTAAGACTTTTAAAACTAAATGTAGCATTTCTATAAGTATAGAAATATATAACTATAAAAATAACTGCATTATACTTTATATGAGATGATGGATATAACACAGATTTGTATTTCTAAGTTCTACAGAGGTTTACTTTTTCCCCCTCCCCTAGAGTTTAGTCAGTAATTTTTTCTATATAAGATACTTTTCTATATAAGATACTTTTAATAATGTGATCAGACTTCAAAATTTAAAATAAATATAAGTGGAAAATCACTTGCTAAGTTTTTCCTAATTATCAGCTTCTTTAAATATGGACTTATAAACATGACAAAGATTAAAACTAACAACAAACAACCAAACCAAAAGATTTCCAGAGAATCAGAACAGGAAACCAATAAAAGTGATTATTTGAGGTCATGACCTTGATTACCACATGCCAAAATTCCAATGCATAGTATTTTTAAAAAAATGTTGTACCAGTGATCAAACTCAGTACCTTATGTTTGCCAGGCAGGTATGGCACCACTGAACTAAATCTCTAGTCCTACAGAATTTTTTGTCATACTAAGTTAAAACATTCAAGAATTTTACTGAAATAATATGTAAGTAGCTAAAAGTCAAAACATTTTCAGTACTATCTCAGTAAATTAGAAAAAGAAAGATTTCAAGTTTAAAGATTGTATGTAAAATTAATAAAATATAACAGTTTCAATTCAATTTTAAAAGCAGTGAAAAAATTTCTACATTAATAAGTGAGAAGATTGAAACTTTGGAACTGAAGAAACTGGTACTGTCTACTTGTTACAAGAGCAGGAGAGAGGAAGTCATTTACAGAAAATTCTTACTCTTTCCATAGAGCATACTCAAGATTTATCCAGCATTCTGAACAAACAAAATGAAACTGCCACTGACTATCATCTTCCTGGCAGCTGACATATCTTGATAAAACTGAAACCTTTAACATTATTCAGAACATACTCTAATGTCAATGCTGATGAGGTTAGGAATATATGAAGTTCTATGTAAATTTATGACCAATTACAGGAAATAAATCACTTCACACTTGTTTCACTCTGAACTTTTAAAGCTACATCAAAGCACCACATTGATGTCATGTGATTTAACCTTTAGCTGGTGCATTTCAAAAGCTCAAAGTGTTAGCATAATACCCTCATGTACATGGACCACTTTTCTATATGGACTGAATTCTCTTGACAGGAATATTATTCTTTAAAGCTATACAATAGTTTTTTATCAGTCATTTAATCAAATCATTTAACCAAATGTTCACTGAGTTTCTGGGAGACAAATATTGCACTGTATGCTGGAAAGGCAAAGGCAAATAATGACAAGGCTCCTGCCCTCAGGGAGTTAAAAGCTTGGAGGGAGAGATAGCAAAGAAAGAAATAGCTGATTCCAAGTTAGCCCAAAGGAGAAGCAATGCACTGACTAGAAGGAAGAATACTTAGAAGAGGAGCAAAATGAGAACACTTGATTTGGCTCTTCAAGAGGCAACCTGGGCCTGGTAGTGCACACAAGCACTTGGGAGGCCAAGGCAGGAGGACTGCTGCAAATTGGAGGCCAGCCTGAGCTACACAGTGAGTTCAAGGCCAGCCTGGAACTGCATAGCAAAACTCTTATTCCAGAAGATAAGCACTACGATTTTTTTTTTTTCCGAGACAGGGTCTTGCTTTGTAGTTCAGGCTGGCCCTGAGCTCACCATGTAGCCCAGGCAAGCCTCAAACTCAGCAATCTTCCCGCCTCTCCCTCCCAAGTGCTGGGATTACAGGCGTAAGCCACCACGCCCAGCACTGTGGTATGTGGTACTGACTGCCCGTGGGCATGAGCCACCATGCCCAATATTGTTGTACGTGGTTACCAGGGATCGAACCAGGGACCTTGCACTTGCTAGGCAGGCGCTGGAACCACTGAACTAAATCCCCCCCAGCACTATGAATTTTTTAAAATTACCGTATTGAGATATAATTAATATCCTATACAACTCACTTATTAAGGAGTATAATTCAATAGTTTTTAGTATATTTTCAGAGTTATGTAACTATCTCTAAAACTAAAAAAGTAATTCCTAAAAGGAAGAAGATAGCTACTCTAAAAAAGAAACCACATATCTCTTAGCTATCAACCTTAATTTTCCTTCAATCTCAGGAATTACTAATTTACACTCTGTCTTTACATACTTCCTTAATCTGGAAACTTCATATAAATGGAATCATATAATATATGGCCCTTTGTAAGTGATTTCATGCATTTATCATCTAACATTGTAGCATGTAACAGAACATCATTTTTCTATTATCTGACATATGGATATATCACATTTTATTTATCCACTCTGCAGCTGACTGATGTGTGATGTGTGAGTTGTTTTTACTTTTTGGCCATTATGAATCATACAGCCATGAACATTCATGCACAAGTTTACTATGGAGATAATTTAATTTCTCTTGCATGTATACATACAGTGGAATTGCCGGGTCAAATGGTAACTATTATTTAACTACTTGAGGAACTTCTATTATATTTTCCAAAAATGTACTAATTTACATTCCCACTAGTTGAAATATGAGATGATGAGCCATTTCTCTATCCCTGCAGAAGGCAGAAGAGAGGACATGCTTACCATGCCCCCTGTTGGCACTGTAGTGAGCCCTAGGCTTCATATAATCTGTGCAGGAGTCAGGAGGAAAGCAGCCAAACTACCAAATCCTGGTCTGCTGTACCTTCTGGGTTCTAAACACCACAGGGTAGCAGAGGTGACAACCAAAACTGACCTGACTGATGATGACACTAACACCCAAGAGGAGAGTTTAACTCCAGGACTGAAGTATTATCCCATGATAGAGACTGGGTGAAAGATAGCCTTGGAGACGGGTAGAGCTAAACAGAGATTGCCTGGGATCCCCAGGGAGGAGGCTTGGGCTTAGAAATGGACCTGAAACCCATGGCACTTAGTCTAGTGGTGTATATTCAACAGAAATTGGTGATCTGAATTACTATAGGTCAATATCTGGGTGGCTTCAGGGTCTTTACTGAAACCACAGACTTCTATGCTCTCATGAAAGGCAGTTCTTATGGTTTATCAGTGTGCAGTAGATATTTGACATCACTGACGTTGCTGACTTTATTTGTACAGCCAATGTAGCATAGTTGTTGATGTTAACTGGTTTTCTCTGCATTGCCTGGAGGTCATAAATAATACTGCAGCTCACTCTTGAGAAGAACAGGGCACTGGACCAAAGGCTTGGAACTGTGAACCTCAGCACAAAATATAAACCATCAAAAAATAGAAACATGAGGGGCCGGAGGGTTAGGTCAGTGGTTCTGGTGCCTGCCTCGCAAGCGCAAGGTCCTGGTTCAATCCCCAGTAACCACATACAATGCTGGGCGTGGAGACTCATGCCTACCAACAATCAATACCGCATACCACATACCATAGTGCCGGGCGTGGTGGCTCACGCCTGGAATCCCAGCACTCGGAAGGCAGAGACAGGAGGATTGCTGAGATCGAGGCTTGCCTGGGCTACATATTGAGCTCAGGGCTAGCCTGAACTACAAAGCAAGACCCTGTCTCAAAAAAAAAAAAAAAAAAAAAAAAAAAAAAAAAAAAAAAAAAAAAAAAAAAAAAAAAAAAAAAAAAAAAAAAAAAAAAAAAAAAAAAAAAAAAAAAAAAAAAAAAAAAAAAAAAAAAAAAAAAAAAAAAAAAAAAAAAAAAAAAAAAAAAAAAAAAAAAAAAAAAA
>PVIC010023620.1:0-26697 GCA_004025085.1 Thryonomys swinderianus | reverse complement strand
ATTGGCTACGGGTTGGATTCTTTGACAAATTAATACAAGTTAGCTATGTCAAATAAGAAGTGAATACTCTATTGTTCTTTTGTAAATACTGCTGTAGAAAACACTTCAAGTTAATACACCGAAGCCAAATTGTTTTCTTTCTTTAAAATATTAAACTAAAAGAATCTTGGGAAAAGAATTCACCCTTTTTTATTTATGTGATACAGAGTCTTCATGTTTTTACAAAGAAGAAGGAAGTGGATGCCAAAGAGATTAAATGAATTGTTTGAAATTTCCCAGCTTTTACTAAAATTATGTCTAGAAGTTGGGTTCACCTGCTTATGCTGTAGTGTTCTTTTTGTTACATGTTCTTCACTTTCCTCTTAATTAGCAGAAGACAATATTCCGAGAAACATTAGTCATTCTCCAATCCAATGACACATGAGAACTTTTAGAGAATCTTTTAAAAAATACAGATACTGGTAAATGTATTTATCTATGTATTTAGCTTCTCTTTGAGACAAAGCCTCACTATGCATTCTAGAATGTCCTTGAAATCACTATGGAGCCCAAGCTGGCCTCAAACACACAGCAATCTTCCTGCCTCAGCCTTCTAAGTGTTAGAGTTACAAGTATGTGCGACCATTACCAACATGATTCTCAATTGTAGTTGGCCAGGGGTGAGCTGTTCAGAGAGCCAATATTTTAATTAAAAACTTCCCAGGCTGGAGGGTTAGCTCAGTGGTTCCGGTGCCTGCCTCGCAAGCACAAGGTCCTGATTTGGATCCCCAGTAACCACATACAACGCTGGGCGTGGAGACTCATGCCCACCAACAATCAATATCACATACCACAGTGCTGGGCATGGTGGCTCATGCCTGTAATCCCAGCACTCAGGGGGCAGAGACAGGAGGATTGCTGAGTTCGAGGCTTGCCTGGGCTCCATAGTGAGCTCAGAGCCAGCCTGAACTACAAAGCGAGACCCTGTCTCAAAAATAAAATAAAATAAAATAAAATAAAATAAAAACTTCCCACAGTTAATGGCAATAGGTAGTTGGAGAAACCCTTTCATGTTACAGAACAGATAATTCTGGCATTTGTTTTCCAAACTCTGTGAATCTTGCTAGCACACACTACAAGCATGCTATGGTAAGCTTTGCACCATACAATCTCTTGGTAATATTTTATACATTTTATCCTACTTTTAAAAGAATGTTAGAAAAATAAAAGAGATAACAATTTATAAAAGCATCTGTGTCCCCATCATCCAGCTGTGATACTTTTAACATTTAATCAGATTTGCTGCTTAGTTTTCAAATATTAATAGCTACACGAGGCAAATTTGAAATATATACCCTTTGGGGTTCTCACTTCTTCATTTTCAGGTCTTTTTTCTGTTTTGCTTGAAAATCAAAGAACAGATGAGTGTTTCACCCTCTTCTATCCTACTTCTCCCTTCCTAAGACCGTAGGAAAGGCCCTGCTCATGATATCCAAAGTGCTCACCAAGCGCTTTCAGGCCCTGGGGGTGGATGATGACACTGGTGTGTGATTGAGTGCACCAGCTGGGGCCAGACGGTAAATACCTCATCCACATTTCAGTAGGAGAAAAGTGGCTTAGTGAGAAGTTGAAGGAGGTCAGTTTTCATGCTTGCAGAACAACTTGGGAATCACAGACCACAGACATGCACTCAGGAATGCAAAAATCCAAGAGCTGAAGATATGTGGAGCTATTATTTTTCTTGGCTCAGACTGATAATTTTCTTCTTTCCCCCCTAAATTAGGGTTTTAAAATGTTGTTGCTACCACTTATTTCTCTTGGCATGTTCGATGACTGAGTTTCTTTATTCCCACTGCCTTTTCTGTGGACCCTCTTCAGTTCCTTCTCTTGAGTAAATAATCCAGCTTTTCTGTGGCTTGTGTAGCAGCTTAGCACTCCATTGGTAATTTTTCCCCTCTGGCTATGGGGTTCTGTCAACCATGTTCTTAGTGTACGTGCCTTCTTTTTTCAGTTTCTGAAATTAAGTCTGTTTTATCGTCCTCCAGCGGACAGTTGCCTTTGCCCTGTCTACCCGTCCATGTGCGCCTCAAGCTGGGCTTCTGTTCCAATTTCACACTCCAGCCTCCCACAGCCCACCAAGGGCTCCTCAAGTGAGGCGACTTCCCCGTGCTCTGTGTGGGGCACGTCTCTACTGAGAAGCATCGTGCTCAAAGCTTGTGGGGTATATTTTTGTTGTTGTTGTTGTTCTTAAAAACAAATAAACAAGCAGAAACGAAGATGGCTGAAGAGCTTGGTTCTTAATACACTTCAGTTGCCTTTTGTAGTTTTCAAGTCTCTCTTGAAATATCTTCTTTTTTAAAATTTTATTATCTCATCCCATCCCACCCCAAACAGACTCAAGCTAGAGAGAGTTGTTTTCCTTCCGTTAGTCTCTCAAGGAAGAACAGCAGGAAGATCCGACAAGCGGTGGCGGGGCCCGTGTGTGACAGGTGGACACTAAGTTCAGAGAGGTGCAGGAAGAGGAGGAGGGGGATCACTGAAGGTGGCACCCGCAATCACCACCCGCAGCTATTTAAGAAGTCGTCGCACTGAAATCGGGGGACTGCTCGCTGCTTTTTGCTCAGAAGTGGGTTGCTTTCTCTCTAAGCCTTCTGAGGTTTAAAGCTACAGCTTGTGTACTCTGTTCTGCAGTCGGGAGGTTGAGGGTGGGGAACATGAGGAAAGAAACATGATTCACAGCAGCACAGCAAACTCTTTTCTTAGGGGTTGGGAAGCGCTGAGTACGTGGTGTGTGTGTGTGTGTGCGCGCGCGTGCGTGTGTGCGTGTGTGTGTGTGTGTGTGTGTGTGTGTGTGTGTGAAGACCCCAGCACGCCCACCCAGGAGGCCTCTTTCTCTGTCCACCTGGAAGATAGCTGACCGTGTAAAGTTACAAGCCGTCAGATCTTCCCATATGTCTCTGTTGTGCATGAAATGTCAGAAACATAACCCAGGATGCTCAGCTGGGTTTATATTTTCTAAGATTAAACTGGGCTGTCCGCGTTCTCTGCTCTCACAGGGAGACTTGAGGGACGGGGGACAGGTTCATGCCCATATCTGCTTTGTGCTCCTCAATCTTATTTTGAATTCCAGCTTTTAAAATAACTTTCCAATGGGCTTATAGTCATTAATATTGTTTTCCTTTTGGAAAGTTCCATTGCATACTAATGAGCAGTTTAGTGCTCACAGAAGCTGCATTGCTATGCGAGCTGAGTTCTGCCATGTGCTTAAGTCCTGTTTCACACAAGCACTAAGTCTGCAGAATGTGGAGTTGCCGCAAATATCCAAGTGCAGAATTAGGTCCCATGTACAAGTATGTGAGTGAAGAATGTGGCTCATGCATATACTCTTGGAAAAAATTTTCCCATAGTTTTCTTTTTCTCTAAGGTATTGGATGGGCCAATAGTTGTCCTCATGTTTCAAACATCTCAGCCCCCTTGAAACGTTTTGATTGCCTCTTACATTGACTAGAATTGCACAATACTGTGTTCCAAATGATATCTTTTTCATTGGCTTCATATAATTCCAGAATAAATCCTCCACTTCATCCACTATGCCCTTATGTAGATGGCTTCTATTTTTATTTTGCTTCTTCCCCTGTTTTCCTTCTACCATTTCATCCAACATGTTTCAAATT
The DNA here is from genome assembly GCA_004025085.1 of Thryonomys swinderianus. Lineage (NCBI taxonomy): Eukaryota > Metazoa > Chordata > Mammalia > Rodentia > Thryonomyidae > Thryonomys > Thryonomys swinderianus. The sequence continues at coordinate 23,044 of PVIC010023620.1, read as the reverse complement.
TGTGTAGTTGTTTATATTTGAGACAATCATACTTGAAACCAACAATACTTACTTTATTTAAAAAATATTTGTCTTGATGCAATTCCCAATTTTGGGACCTGGCACATCAAACTCAATAGAAAGAATGCAAGCCTTGGGAAGACGGAAGAAACTCGTGATGCAATCTACAGAGTAGATGTGTTGATTCCACCCTTATGTAATTAGTAACTTATTTATTATCTTCTCAACTTAATAACAGAAACATAAGAGTAGCCTTTAGCAGTAAAAGCTACATATTTCCTTTGTGAGTGAGGAGATTTGAAAATGAGTGTGGCGGGTTTTTATATTATTTTATCTGATTCTGTTTCATTTCATTCAATCATCAGATAGATACGTGCCTAGGTGCCTAAGACATGGCAGATACGTTTTTTTTTTTTTTTTTTTTTTGAGACAGGGTCTTGCTTTGTAATTCAGGCTGGCCCTGAGCTCACTATGTAGCCCAGGTGAGCCTCAAACTCACAGAATCCTCTTGCTTCTGCCTCCCGAGTGCTGGGATTACAAGTGTGAGTAGTACACCTGGCACTGTACTATGTGGTCCTGATGGCTGGTGGGTATGAGCCATCATGCCCGGCACTGTGATATGTGGTACCAGGGATCAAATTTGAGACCTAGCACTTGTGAGCCATATGTTGGAACCCCTTAGATAAATCCCCACCCATGTGTTTTAGTTTTAAAATACAGTACCAGGTGTTTGTTGGTCAGTAATTCAAATGCCCTGATTCAGGAAGTCTGAAGACCTAGGTCCTAGGCCTCCTCCAGAAACCCAGAAGAGATCGTACTCTCCTGGGGAAGGAGATGCTCGCAGCTTGGCTTCATTTGACTGGTCAAGCAGAATCAGACAGCGAATTTCTCTGACGCAACTTAACTTTCTGGAGGAAACCCAGTTCCGGGATTCTACTTTCAGCTGCAATTCTACTGTAGATCTCTGGAAGTGTCATTAGTTATAATCCCTGCACCTGAAGCCCATTAATTCCTCTGCCTCAATTAGCTGTTGCTTCCAGCTTTTTTCTGCCATCTCATCTGGTCGGAAGTGGCTCTCCACACCTTTGAGTGACTAGCCTTCTGTAGTGATTACTTCCAACCTCTCAGTCTTGATCTTGGATTGCCTGACTAAAGAGATTACATCTGTGTTTTTATCACATCCGAGTGCCCTTGACCTGCTCCTGTGCCTGGTATTCAGTGCCAATAGTTGCATTTGTCCTAAGTCAGTAGTTGGGTTTCTGGACAGATGCCCTCTCTCCTTCTCTCTCCTCTGATTGAACTGTAAATTCATACCCAATAGTTGTGTCATTACTCTTTTCTTTAATCACCCAAAAGCAGATCAAAGGCAAAGACGAGTTTATAAATTCATGACACAGATGATCTTGGGAAAATAGGGAAAGAGCTGTGAAGAGGGATATGGAAGAATGGACTAGAATGACTAGGGGTAGTGATTGTGGGGACTCTCTGGAGAAAATGCTTCAGGATTACCCCTTAATGAGATGTGGGATTTGGGATATTTTTTCCACTTATCATCCTCAATGGTTAGGTGTTAACCTGGACATAGCCAATCTGCCTTGAACACCCTTTTAGTCACAACTGTCTGACAGGAGGACACAGTGCTGGCAATCTAAACTGTCCCTAGGTTCCCATACCAACCTGCAGGTGACCTCTAAGCATGGCCATGCCAGGTAGAGCTAGGGAGCTGGCAGAATTCAAGATACTTTTTTTTTTTTTTTGAGACAGGGTCTCACTTTGTAGTTCAGGCTGCTCCTGAGCTCACTATGTAGCCCAGGCAAGCCTTGAACTCAGCAATCCTCCTGTCTCTGCCTCCTGAGTGCTGGGATTATAGGTGTGAGCCACCATGACCGACACTGTGGTATGTGGTATTGATTGTTGGTGGGCTGGGCATGAGTCACCACACCCAGCATTATATGTGGTCACCGAGATGGAACTCAGGACCTTGCACTTGCGACGCAGGCGCCAGAACCACTGAGCTAAATCTCTGACCCCCAAGATACTAATTTTAACATTGACCCTAAAATAGACTAAAAAAGAAGTAATTGGAACAATGGTTTGTAGAAGTTAGAAAGTTCTGATGACAGAGAATTGATCTTCCAGGGGATTACTCTTCTGGACCCTCCTTATCAGATATGAGGCTGAGGTTCCCAAGAGTGTGTTAAGGAGACTTTCCTGCCACAGGTGAGAACTGAGAAACACAAAGCTGTTGAAAAGAAAGCATAAAAAGGGTGGTGTAAATGCTACTCTAAATTATTTTGTAACTTGGATCTGTGAGAATTACCTGTTTCCTGAATATAAGTGTTCTTCCTCTCTCGAACTGCAAATAATTTTACTGATGTGCTCCTCTTGACTCACATCTTTGTTAACTGGCTGGAGGGAAACATCTTGCTTGTGCCTTAAGCACGAAGTTCACAGAGACGGACTCTGGCACGCAGTGGAGCCTACGCCTATGAGCCCAGCAGGGCTGAACAAAGGCCCGTATCAACTCTGTTTCTAATTCCAAGCTGAGGGAAGTCTGGGTAATCTAAATGAAACTCACATATGCATCGTTTATTTGTAGATATGGTTGTATAAGAGATTTGTAATGAGTTGTATATGCTTAATTTGAATGCTTGGTAAATTTTGGTTATACGCTTATGCCGATGGCATGTGCATTAAACCATTTGAAGGGTTGCCTTTGGTTATGAAGTCTCAGTTAAGGGCTCTGGCAGGGCAGGCCCTGTTACACATCTGGTTGTTTCTTTGTTCCCAGGGAGTGACTAATTTTGATCAGATCTGCTTGCACCTCCTACCTTCCGAGTGGGGAGAAGACAGATTCCAGAGTGAAAACACCAACACTGATGTGTATATATAGAAATCTAAAATTCCTTTACAGGCCCTAGAACCTTAATATTCTGTGCTAGATTGAACTTTATGGAAAACAAGTAAGAGGGTTTTGTGGAGAAGCAGTGATTTAGCCAAGGCCCCGGCTTATCTTCAAGTTGAATATAAAGTCGGTGATGCCCTGGCTTTCTTGATAACAGGCTATCACTATTTTGATTAATGCTAGTGTCTGGCATCATGTAAAGTTAAGAACCTTTTTATGGATTCCTTTCAACACAGTAGAAGCTATTGCAGCCATAAATTTTCTCAAATGCAGCAGCTGCTGTGCAAGACAGTAGTAAAAATTCTAACATTAATCTCTTCCTTTTTTCTGAAGATTTCAGTCCTTTCTGAACTTTTAAACTATCCTCTATAAGTTGAAGTGAAGCCATATGGTAGTAGCTTTAGCCAAAAGGCAGCCTGGGACTAGAGGAGGCTTGGTGGATGTATATTAAGGAAAAATGTTGGAAGAAAATGAAGAGCAAGGCTATTGGGTTAGGAGAGGGGTATTTACACAGAGCTTTCTGTCCTAGCCAGGCAATGCAGTGAAAGAGTGACTGGGTTGGCGACTGGCAAAAGGAAATATGAGGCTAAAAGTCACAGTAAACACTCTTTCTTGGTTTCTCCCTGAAGAGTGCCAACACATTTTTAATTCTCAACAGATACATTATACCTAGAGCTAAACAAGGTACAGATTTATCTTTCTGGGAATAAGTATGTATTAACTCTGTAGCATTGTGGGGAAGGATTGAATCATTTATTCCATGGTCAGTAATAAACAAAAACACACCAAGATGAAATTGTTCCCTTCGTACACCATAGACTTCTCACGGTCTGCTTTTATTTAATATCTATCAATGTTTATAACTATTGATGTTTTCTGACTTCTTGACAGACAAGATCACCGCATTTTAGTTAGAACTTATCCAAACAAATGTAGCACATTTCTTTGATGCAATCATAATGTGTTTTAGAAGTGGATTCTTTAATGGATTATAGGCATTGCTTTTCCTTTGTAACATCCTAAAGGCTGAACAAAGTATGTAGCATACAAGATGATAATAACAAACACCACATTTCATAAAGTAAGCAGGAAAACAAGGGGCCTCATATCATGGTACGAAAAGATGTTAAAAGATGTCGATGACTCTACTTCAGCAAGGAAAGACAAAATAAATTTAGAGCTGTAACTGATGGTTTAATCTAATTCATCATTAAAATCCATGGAATAGTCAAGAGTGGAAGACACCTGCCACCAGGACACTGAAAACTGAGAAAATGTTACTTGCCCTTGATTGCAATTGGAAGTAATTGAATTGCAATTACTGGACAAAATTTGTTGAATGGCATTCTAATAAACTCTGCTGAGGTAGATATCATATTATTACAAATGTAATTTATAATTTTCCCTGCTTGATGAAGATGAATGACAAAATTAAATGTCATTTCCTAAATATCTAAACAGCTATATTCATAACTGTTTATAATATCCTTAGTCTGTTTTCTGATCTCTGGTTCCTAAGTCAGAAATCTATGAACCTGTCTCAATTTATGTGTCTGGAAAGTTAATCTCTGTTCTCTGGAGGAGTGGAGAAAAGACATTCTTCTTAGCCTTTTGACTATGGAGGACAAGTAGGTAAAAAGTTGAAGACCAGTCTGGGAATGTGTGCATGTCCTGAATAAGATGAAATGTTTCTGTGCAATATTGAATCTAAATGTCAGCTCGTAGGTATTAAACTGAAAAGCCAAACTAAGTAGAAATGAAACTTCACCACTGAGGTCCTGTTAGGGAGAACCTTTAATGGATGGTGGCGTGCTGTGATTTTATTTAAACCTACTTGAGACTTCAGTCACAGGAACAGATAATTTGAAGAGGAAAGTAGAGTTTAAATGTTAAGAATTGACCCAGGCAAAACTTTCAAGTTGAGTGCAAGGAGAGATTGATAGATGAGTGGAATGTGAAAAATTAACTATGTGGAAATTTTCACATGGAGATAGCAGAAAACGCTTGACTCCTATCTTGTGTGAACACACAAACCAGGTTCTAATAAGTCCCTGTTATGGAATAATACATGCTTTATAGCTCTAGAAATCTATGAAACAGTAGTGCCATTACATTGTAGCTTAGTTAAAAAGCAAATAGACAGTCATTAGGGTTGCCATACAAATTACCAAGGATTCTGAGCTGAGAAGACAGAAAGCCATTTTCTCATAGATTTAGAGGCTAGAAATCTGAAATCAACATGTTGGCAGAGTCGATGTCTTTAGAGTTCTGTCTTGTTGGCTCATTGATTGTTTTTTCTCCAAGTCTTTGTCCTCCGTTTTGAATCATGGTCCTTGTTAATGACCTTGTTTTACACTAATTACTTCTCCAAAAATACTGTCTCCCAAGACAGCCACATTCTGAAGTATTGGGATTAAGATTTGAACAAATGAATATTTCAGGGCTATAGATCAGATCCTTATGGTTGTGTGGCATTTGGAAGCTTTATGGAGTTGATGGTACTATGACATGTCTTGGTTGCTTGAATAATGGTACCTTCTGCTGTGGTTCTACTGAGAAAGGCAAGTAGAGAGTTAAAGTAGTGATTTAACAAATTTCAAATCTCTATTTAAAAGAATGATCATTCTGTCACTTGTGGCTAAAGATGTTCCTCCACACACAGCTCTGTCACTGGATAGCTCCAGAAGGAACGGGAAGCTTAGTGAAGATGTCATGGACTCCTGTGCCACCTATGGAGTGATAGTGACCATTGCTACCATCAGTGTCACCTCTTGTCGTGATCATCATGGTTTGAGATCATATTTCCACTCCTGGTATGAATTTTTCTTTTTTTCTTTTTCTTTTTGAGACAGGGTCTCGCTTTGTAGTTCAGGCTGGCCCTGAGCTCACTATGTAGCCCAGGCAAGCCTCGAACTCAGCAATCCTCCTGCCTCTGCCTCCCGAGTGCTGAGATTACAGGTGTGAGCCACCACACCTGGCTCCTGGCTATGAATTTTAAAGAAGAGAAGGCAGACAGTACTCCAGCTGACCTACTGCTGTTCCTAAACACCAGCCTTTGGATAATTCTGATTAGATATTCCTTTAAGAAGTACAGCAAGCATGTTTTATGTGAAATCTTTATGTTGGGCCTCATTTCCCAAATGACTAACTCCCAATAATTGATTCATAAAGTTATTTGTACTAATAATTTGTGTGACTTGGGCTATAAAAAGTGTCATCCCAATCAAATGTGTAGTTTGCAGATGAGACTTGTTTAAATTGCCTACTGGTGGGTACTTTTAGCATGAAATAACATTCCTAATAGTTTTCCCAAATCTTAAAATCAAATGGGCCATTTGTACTCTCATTTTTACTGAAGAAAAGAAGCAGACTAAGCGTTCATCAATTGATGAATGTCAAAGAAAACGTGGTCCTTAGGCAAAGTAGAGTACTAGTCAGTAAGAAAGAATGAAGTCCTGTCATTTTTGATAACATGAACCAGACTGAAGAGCATCACATGAAGCCAAATGAGCCAGGCCCAGAAAGACATCCCTGCCTGAGCTTACTCAGAAGTGGTGTATAAAAGTGATCAGTGTCATGGAAGTTGAGAATGGAATGTTGGTTATGAGGAGCTGGGGTAAGGAGGAAGAAGGGAGGGAGAACATTTGGTCAATGGATACTAAATTAGAGTTGAACAAGAGGAAGAAGCTCTGCTGAGGTGACTACAGAGAATGATAATGCATGGTGCATTTCAAAAGGCCAGAAGAGTTCAAATGTTTCCACTATATTTTCTAAGTCTTGGAGACAATAGGTGTGCTTAACCATCCTTAAATGGATATGTCCTTAAATACATACGTATACAGTATGTATACATGTATTGATTGAAATATCACTTTGTGACAGACATTGTGTAGAGATGTATTTTTTTGTTTTTATGTGACAGCTAAACAATAAATATAATTTAAATATAAAAATCTGATGGCCTTTATACCTGGGATAATTGTTTCTCATGTCACCAAGACTGGGAAGCAAGGCTTCTGGTTCCTTATATCAAGAGATGTCAAGAGTGACTTTTCGGTATGTGAACCTATATAATATTTACCTTAAAAACTTCTCCCTTTGATGAATGTTAGTGGCTATACAGCCAAGGGAAACGTTAAGGTCATCTAAACTAAATGTGTTTGACTTTTCCTATGTAACTTGAACTTGAGTAGGCCTCTCAGTGCCTGGAACTTAGGGTTGGTGAATAACTTTCGTATCACTTGTTTTCAGATACTTAGCATCCATATGGGTGGGATGAAAAGTTGTGTACAGGAAAACATTTTTCCAGAGAAGTCAAGCCATTTGTCCAAAGCAATGAGATCACTGAGTGGAGGTACCTTGGTTTCAAGTTTGTAGTTCTTTTTGTTTCCTCTGTGCTTGGAGACAACAAAGTCAGTCACTTATGTTGAGCTACTATGTAACAAAACTTTTTATTTCTTAGCTCATCACAAAAATTCACAGGGTATATTTAAGAAAATGGACTTTACATTATGTATCCCAAAATACATGGAAAATAACCCTTGTATATCTTGTATTTTCAGTTTTAAACTTTTACAATCATTTCCTGGGCTTTCTCTTAGGATACCTGCTGATGAAGGGTACGATGGTAACCTGAAAGTTCAAATAATTAATTTTCTATTTAGAAACAAGGTTCAGAATAAATAATCACATTGGAAATGGAACAAAACCCTCTTTTGTGGAAGCCTTATAAGCAAACAAAATAGGGTGAAAATATTATATCACAGAAATAATTGCTCCTTAAAAACTGTAGAATATCTAAGATTTGTCAGAATTCTGCTTTACAATCTATTCCATTCATAATTTTCTTGCTCTATTTTTCTCTATTATTTATTTTAATCCACAAATTTCCTTTCTTGGAGTTTTTTGGTAACTCTTCCTCAGAATATTCTTATCCTTCATATGACTGATCATTCTATAGTTTTCCTGATATGAAACACTTCTTGTGAAGCAGGGGTGAGGTGAGAAAGTAAACATTTTAATAAGGTCCAGGCTTCTGGCCAGATGTGCTTGTGTAGATGTTCACCAGTGCTGGACCTCCTGCTAAGTTCTTTATTCTAATGTCTATTTTCCTTCTGTTTGAGTGATTTTCCTTTCTGAGAAATATACATTATCTTTGATAGCAACCTGAGAGACATTAGATATCAGGTTAGCCTCAGTATTTCAAGTGTCTCTCTCTTCTTCCTGTGTTTATTTTCTTTGGTTGTATTAGGTTTAAACATTGTTATATTCAGGTTGCTTAGGTTGGAAATGACAGAAACATAAACTCAAAATAACTTAGGCAAAAATAGAAAGGCAAAGATTATTTTAAGGATTTTATGAAGCCCACAGGTTTCTCTCTTTCTCTCTCTCTCACACAAACATACACATACATACATATGCACATGCACACACATGTTTTCTCCCATCTCTCAGTAATGATTATACCTCATTTGGCTTTTGTTCTACATTCTGTTGTTGTGTAACAAACCATCTGTGTTAGTCAGTTTTCTTTCACTGTAACATGTACCCGAGGAAACCAAGACATAAAAATAAAATATTAATGGTGCCTCATAGATTTGGCAGGTTCATTCGTCGACTAGTTGGCTCCAATGCTTTGGGCCTATGGTGGCCCATCTTGGAGAATCATGTGGTTGAGCAAAACCTCTCATGTCATGGCTAGGAAGTGAAAGAGAGAGGAGAGAAAGGGGCTACCCCTTCTAGGGTACACCTCCCAATGACCAGAGGATTTCCCATTGCACTGGACATCTTCAAGTTTCTACTACCTCTCAACGAACCAAGCTGGGGGCCAAGCCTCAGACACATAAGCCATGAGGGGACGTTCCAGAACCACAGTCTAGCAACCGCTCAAACTGTCCACCATGCTCATAATATTCTGTGAGTCAGTAACTCAGAAAGGATATAAGAGGCATAGTTTTTCTTTGCATATGATGTCTGAGCCATAGCTGGAAATACTTGAAGTCTTTGTGATGGCTGGGGTGTGGAAAGATCTGGAAGGTCATCATTTGCACAAAAGGTGACTAATACTGGCAATGGAGTGGGACCTCAGTAGGAGCTACTAGACAGGACATTTACCTCTATTGCTTCCACATGGCTGCTTGGGCTTCCTTATAACATGGTGAGAGACCCTCTTGAAAGAACCAGGTAACCCTGCATTGGCTTCTTTGCCCGTGTCTCAGATGTCATATAGTGTTGCATCTGACATTTCCCAAATCCAAGGGGGCAAAATGTAGGAGACATGTCAATGAAGAATACACAGGCCAGGAGGCATTTCTGTGATCATCTTTGCAAGATCGATTTCTTTCTCAGACTGGCTTTTGTGTACACACGGTGGCAAAGATACTTGACAGAAACTCCAAGCAAAAGTTCCTTGTGCTGGGAATCTCAGACAGAGATTCCCTTTCCCACGCTCAACCCCAAGAAGAGGACTTTGGCCAGCCTGTGTCACACGCTCACTCAGAGGCAGATGCTCCTGACTGTAGTAAGCCAGGAATCTTGGTCAACTCTTCTCAAATTGGGCCCCGCACCAGTAGTGTTAGCATCACCTGAAGACTCATTAGATATGAAAGCGATCCTACTTCCTTTCCAATCCTATAGTCTAATGGATCCAGCCCTCTGCTTTTTAATCTCCCTGTTGTTGATTCTGAAACATGCTACCAAGTGCTGGCCACTGTCCCAGTTGCTCAAAAGCACTGGTTGACTACAAGAAAGGGCCAAGTGTACCCCCACCCAGGACTTTCTGTATAAAGGTCCTCCGGCCAACGTTCATGTGCATTGAACGTTCGTTTAGTTGAAAGTGAGTGCTGCCAGGGAAAAGAGTTGTCCATGGAGGGACTGGAAACGAGAGCTGATGTTGAGGTACTGCTCCTCCAACCAGCTGTGAATGGAGCAGGGTCTTGCAGGAGGAGGTCCCACTGAACGGCCCAGGTCCCTGCTTATGGTTCTGCAGTAGGAGCAGCAACCGCTTACAGTCAGGGCTGCGAGGAACCACCAGGCCGCTGAAAGCTCTGGGAAGACGTGCTGCTTCTCCGTACATTTACATTTTCTTTTCATCATGTTGACATGAATGCAGTATGGCAAAAAGATAACTTATTCCAAATTGCACAGCCTGTTTCCCTGTGCAGCCCAGCCCCTGTGCCTGTCCTTGTGTGGAGACACATGGAGACAAAAGCACATATGGTCAAGTGATCTCCTCAGTTACACATGTACAAGTACTAATGATTTCAATGGGAGTTGCCCATAATAACCAAGAGTAGGATTTGGCCCATGCAATTTAAATTGAACTAAAGCCCAATTTGTAATACTTTAGTTGAAAACCAGCAGTGATTATAAGACTAGCGCGTGATTAAAGCTTCACCTTCAAGATCTGCTGCCCAGAAACAAAAAACAATGTTGAAAAAATCATTATGTATTTTTTTTCAACTTGTAGTAAAGAATGAATTGTTAAAATTTCCAGCCTAAGAAAAGAATTAAAGTATTGGGGGAAATTGGATATTCAGGGTGGCTGTTTTTCATTACTCTGCCGCTAATGAAAAAAGTGAGACTTCAAATAGGATTCTGCTTTTATTGTTTCTATTTCCCCCAAAAAGACCTTCATCACATTTTCTGAAACCATATCTGTAACTGTCTTTTTTGAAAGTCAGTTGTACCCCAGGAAATGACATTTCGAGAATTTTTAAACTCCCGATTTTCCATGATTACTTTCAAATTCTTCACTCTAGTTCTCTATTGTGTCATAACGTGCCCCACCTCTGAGCAACTTACAATAGCTATGGAGCTTGCCTGGTTTTATGAGGCAGGGAATCATGGGAGGGTAACTTCACAGGGTGTCTCTGCTCCACCTGGCCACAGCTGGGCCTCCGGGATCCATTTAAAAGGGGGCTTCCTCAGAGGCTTTGTCTCCTATACAGCCTCTGGACGTGGTTTGAGTTTCCCACAGCATGGAAAGCTTTTCCCCAGCTGTCTTCTAAAAGACGGGGAGTGGACTCCATGTTCAAGGCGAGTTGGTGCTTCACCTAAAACTGGGAAAAGACGCCTTTCCTTCTATTGTATCTTTTGGGTAAAGCAGTCACAGGAACAGCAGAAAATCCATGGAAGGAGTTGATGGGGGAGTGGCCGGGTTCAGAGCAAACACATATGTCAGGGATGAGAGGTTGTGACCAATTTAGAAAACACAGTCGGGCACCTTTTAAATACCTGAATGAATGCAACACATCCTTATCTGAACAGCTAGTACAACCATCAGTGTTAGGTCCACGATATCATGTTCTGTTATCACAAAATATCAACTGGTACGTCATGTCCTAGTTTAACATACACAGAAACCATTCATTCTCCATACAAAGGAAAACCATGTAACTAGAAGTAGTGGCCGCTTGAAATCACAGAACTATATAAGCATAGATTGCGCTTATGGTATCTGTGGACATGTGGACAAAAATAAGTAATTTAAAAATTGTGGACAGTGTCTGCTTCATCTTTGCCTCAGAGAATCTGATGAGGTTGACTAGGCACACAGTTCCCGTGCTTTGATTTAGGGCTGCCCGAAGTGGACTCCAAGATAAGAATAGAAGTATATTCTCTTTGGGAAGTGAACCCAGAAGAAGCAGGTGGAGGAGAATGGAGACAATGGAGAATCCAATCAAGGACAACTCACCAGTGAGTTTCCCTGGGAACGACTGAGGCTTGGTTACGCTGAAGACTCCACAAGAAGCTGTGTGGAGCACAGCTGAGAAGAGGGCTGCGGCCAGACGGTGCAGCACAAGCCTCGTGACATTATCCACTGGCCGCCATCTTCCCTTGGCTGGTGGTTGCCGCCAGCCCTGTGCTTGACTCCTGGTCATAGCCCAGCAAGTTCCTGTGACGCCAGAGAAATCTTCAGGCAAGGAACCGAGACACTGGAGCTTAAAAGAGGAAGCTGATTGTCTAGAAACTGTTTACTGCACCAGCTGGTGGACTCGCCCGGTGCAAGGTGGCAGGGGAAAGATGCTGCTCCAGGGGCATCTGCTACTTGCTAATGGCACAATTACTGTCAGGAATTTTGAACTGTCATAGTTGCTACAGTTTATTCAGCACTAATTATGTTTCAGCTACTCCGTGTGAATTATTTCAGAGAATTATCAGTAATTATATGAAATAAGTGATAACATTACCTCTTTTGGTTGTGAAGGAAGCTAGAGCTCGTGGAGTCTTAGGGACTTCTTCAGAACCACTTGGATAGAAATCGCAGTGGCGGACCATGACTCTACATCTCTGGCTGCCGCAGTCCCTGCTCTTTACCATTCCACTATCCTAACTCACCAGTGCGGTTACTTCTTCTGGACTCCCACAGTATCCTCCCTCTCCCCCTGATGTCCCTCTTGCCTTCCACAGAGCAGCCAAGCTGTTTTCCAAAAACGTATCTCAGATCCCGTGTCTCCTTTGACTAGCTTCTTGCTGGGGCTGGAGTCATGCGCCCTGCAGAGGTCCACAAAGCCAGCTCAGTCTGTCCTTCTTAGCACTACAACTTCACTGCACCATCGTTTCTGCGGCCCTTTGAGCTCCAGCCTCACTGGCACAGACTACTTTCTGTCCCTCTAAAGGTTTTCACTTGCAACAGCCTTAGAGTCTTTGTATTTGTTCTTTTCTTAGCGTGGACTGCTTTCCTTCATGGCCTCAACACCACTTGGCTCCTTCCTCACACTGCCATCTCAGATACAATGTTAGTTCTTTAGAAAGAGGTTACAGGCCACATCAGGAGGAACACAGCACATCGGATTACTGTTCAGACTGAACTGTGAGTCTCCAGTGACTCCCCTTAGATGTACCACTTTAACAAAAAGAGAGAGAAAGACAAATGAGGATTCTATGTACCTAACTATGTGACTCATGTATGTGTGCATATATATATATGTGTGTGTGCGTGAGTATAGATGTCTTCCATCACAGTTCTGCTTTCATCCTAGCGAATATCTCTATACTGTCCTTTTCCTTTAAAAGAGCTTTACGGAAGTAGAGCTTAAACATTATGCATGCAGTATAAGTGTACGTTTCACCTATTGTAAATAGGCGTTTCAATGACTTGTAATTACTTTGTCCCATGTGCACCTTCCTCACCAGTACTGCATATTTCTGTCACCCTAGGCAATGTTCTTGTCCCTACTGACAATTAATTTCCATTACACTTCTAGCCCCAGATGACTTGCTATCAGCTTTCTGACTTTTTAAAGATAATTCAGAGAAATTTAACTTTAATTCATTTCTCTTCTCTTGGCATAATGCTTTAAGATTCATCCGCATCCTTGCATATATCAATCATTATTTGCTTTTAATTATTAGTTTTATTTTTATGTGCTTACTGTTTCTTCCATTCGTCAGTCATCAGGCATTTGACTATTTCCTGGGTTTAATCATTATGAAAATGCTGCTATAAAAACTTGTGTAAATGTTTTTTTAATTTAAGTAGATACCTAGTAGTGGAATTGCTGGGTATTATGGTCATTGTATGCTTAATTTTTAAAAAATCTGCCTATGGTTTTAAAGTTGCTGTATCATTTTATACTTGTGTCAGTGATGTGTGAATGTTCCAGTTTTTCCATGTTGTCATTGTTATTCGTTTTTTTTGTTTTGTTTTGTTTTTTGAGACAGGGTCTCGCTTTGTAGATCAGGCTGGCCCTGAGCTCACTATGTAGCCCAGGCAAGCCTGGAACTAAGCAATCCTCCTGCCTCTGCCTCCCAAGTACTGGGATTACAGGCATGAGCCACCACGCCCAGCACTGTGGTATGTGGTATTGATTGCTGGTGGGTGTGAGTCACCACGCCCAGCATTATATGTGGTTACTGGGATCGAACTCAGGACCTTGCGCTTGCGGGGCAGGTGCCGGAACCACTGAGCTAAATCTCTGGCCCTGCTATTCATTTTTTGATTGCAGTCATTCCAGTGGGGAATATAATAGCTTCCACTATGGGTTTAATTTGTATTTCCCTAATGACCAGTGAGGTTGAGCATCTTTTTATGTACTTATTTTTGCCATTTTTATGTTGGCAAAAATGTTCACATAGACTTAGACTTTCCTGGGTTGTTTTTCTTGTTATACCATAATATCTTTCAATGTTTTTACATTGTACTTTTCTTTCCAATAGCATTAGGGTTGTCTCCTAGGTGATGGTGTCTTGTTCAGATCATGTCGAGGCATTAATAGTCCTCAGAGGTCATCTCAAATATTTTCCCACACTGGTTTTCCATGGAAGCAAGTTTTAAAAGACATTGGTTAAAGGAGTTTGGAAAGCCCTGCTTACTTTACCCTTTGTTTAGGAGGGTCTTAATATAGGTCACATATTAAAGACTCTGGAAAATTCCATAAGAGCTGCCTGTTCACTTCTGAACACAAAACAACAGTGCCTAAGCCTACCATGATATAGATCATATCAGCAGTCGGTTAATACAGAGATTTTTAACACATTGGTAAAACAAAAATTTTCCAAATGGTTTTCCATGGACCTAGTTAACAAACATTAGAAAAGTAGTCCCAGAGCATTCGAATTTGAGTTAGTGGCAAAATTAATGCAAAGGACATAATTTGCTTTATCTACATATTTGTTTCTTTTTTCAGTTGTCCTTTGGGTTGGCATCAACTTCTGTCCAGAATCATAACACAGCAGGTGAGGCTGCAATATATGTGTCAGTTCCCACCATCTGGTTGGCAGAAACTGTATTCCAGAAGCTTCTCTCTTTCATCTCCAGCTGGTAGGGCACAGGCTTATTCTACTAAGGTGCTCTCTTCCATTCCCATTTTGTTTTCAAAGACTAATCTTCATTTCTAAAATTAGCTTTCTATCTGTGAGGTAGGGATGGGATGGCCCTAGTTCGAAAGGAGCTTAGAACAGAGCATTCTGGGAAGCAGCGGCAGAGGAAAATCACAAGTTTAGTCTGGGCACTGCCTGGCCAACTAAGTGAGACCTTAGAGATGTAGCTGGTAATGAAGCTTGGTGTGAAGATCCTGAACCCAATCCCCACTCCTGGAGAGAAAAAGAAGCTTCTTTGAAAATAGAACTGAAAGTGTTAAAAACTAAACCTTGAATAGTATTTTTTGTTGCTTCCTGTTTTTCTTGCAAGATTCTTCCATTTATTCTTTCAGTGAGTGTTTTTTTTTTTAAATTTTCAAGTATGTAACAAGCATGCCCGAGGGACTGGGAATACAACAGTGAATGAAGCACAGGCTCTGCAATTACAGAGGTTATAATTCAGTGAGCTAAGTGTGAGAATGGAGACGATCCCCAAATGGATTATAGAATGTCAAGTTTTCAAAGCTACGAAGCAAAACAAAGCAAGGTGAAGGGGCGATAATAATAAGATAGTGGAGGGAGTGACTCTGTAGAGCCTTGGACAGAAAAAGGGGCAGAGTGGTGTGAATGTCACTGGGAAGGAGGCTGAAGATGGGAACAGGAAGTGCAGAAGCCCACCCCAGGTGTGGGCTTGGTGTGGCCAGGAGAGACAGGAGGAAACAAACGTCTTGAGAGCCACTTTGGGGGCATAAAGGATGATAACATGGAACGGCCTCTCAAGGAGTTTATAATCCAGCTGGTAAGCATAGTTTAAAAACATGGAACTCCAGGATGAGGTTTAACATGTCTGTTTTTCCTGCATGAGGCTTTCAGGGGACTGCTTGAAAGTGGATTCTCCAAAAAGTAGGGTAGAAAGGGAACTTTTAGATAGTTTTAGGAACAGCATAGTACGTCCTCATCTTAGAGATACACAACACTGTACACATAAACATACACACACACACACACACATACACAGTTCCCACATAGGTTTCTAAGAAGTGAAGCAAGAGAGACTCACTTAATTCATTAACTGTGTCAAACTGTTTTATCATGAAAGTCTTTTGTGTAAGTATGTTTAATGACATTCTCAGAAATAAGAGTGGGGGAATCATCTGTTTTATAAATTGATTCATCTTTATATATAATCTGAGGGATTTGCTTTGCCAGTTTCCTCTGGATAATCTCCTTCTTTGCAGTTTGTGAATTTTATCTTTACTGAAAAAAACAGTGGGCACTTTTCACTTTGAAGTATTTCCCAAATTTTTAACATTCCAGCTAGAAGGATAAACATTAGTAAAGATGAGAAATGTACAGTCTTGTTAGGTCCCAGCTCAATTGTGTGTATAGCTCTCTCTAAAGTTCAGTCTGATTTATGACCCATTTGAAATATCATCGTTTTAAAGAGTCTATCACAATGACTTTGTTAAATGCCAAATAAATTCCACTGTGGAGATCAGATGAGAATTATACTGCCAATGCATGATATATTTCAAAACACAAAGAAGTGGAATCCACACACGGTTTTACTTGCATCAGGAGAGAATAATCTGTGATTCTTGCAAGGAGATCTTAAACACTTATGTATACATATTTATGGAATAAAAATTCCAGACTTGGCAAGCTTCCCCTCAAATGGCTGCTTCTGAAATCCTCAATAAAGTCCACCTGTTCCAACCTCTATCAGACTTTCTGCAACTGCAGAGGAAGCCCAGGAGCACTCCTACGTGACATCCAGAAACTAGTCTTACTGTCTTGGGTCCCACACCAGGGAAAACACAACAGGTCAGAGCAAATTAGTTGTGAAATAAGAGGAAAATGCATAAGAACAAGTTAACTCAGTCAGCACCTGCTGCCCTCTGCAGCTCGTTTGTCCACAGGGCTCATGACATTCGTTGCATGTGTGGTCTTCACGTCAGAGATGGTACTTTCCTCATGGTGGTATTTCCAGGAAGGTAAACTCTGGAAGGAGCTGGCAGGTACTGCTTTGAAGTTGCCCGGCAGACGCAGTGCTGAGTGAGTGGCTGGGCGGAGGGAGGAAGTTCGCATCTCTCTGCTCTCCAGTTTCCTTCCCCGGTGGGAACTTTCATGATGATACGTTACAATGAAGCTCTGTGAATATGTACTTTGAATATGCTCGGATTATTTTCCAGTCATTGTTCTTTTAAATGGCTTAAAGTCCAAGTCAATAAAAAAATAATTAACAAACTGGTTTTGGCAAGTGTTTAGGCTCTCTAATTCAATTTTGGGTTTCTATGAACCAGAAACCGAAAACTCCAAGTTATTTCACTCTTTCCCTTCCCATACTTTTAATCCTCTTAGGAGGCAGCTGTAGTACATCTTGATCTCTGCTTTTTTTTTTTTTTTTTGCTTTTTGCTTTTGCAGTACTGGGGATCAAATGTAGAGCCTCACGCATGCGAGACAGACACGCTACTAGTGAGTTATAGGCGTTGGCTCTCTGTGTCCTTTTTTGGACATCCTGTTCTTTAGCTGTCGGTGTGAAACAAGGCTGACTTATTTTCCCATTTCTTTCAAATTGGGGCCACATGGCCTTTTGACTGAGTGCTTTTGGAGGAAAATGTGATTTTAATCTTTGACAGTTAATTGCTATCCATATCAATCTGCTCTTCTGGGGACAGAAGAGCCTTTTCCTTAGTGTCAGCTTTTCCAAAAGGTCAAGCTTGTCTAATTCACCACTAGAGGAAAGGACGTCTGTGCTAGAAACACCGGGACTCCACACCCCACTATCTTCCTTTCCCCCATCTCCTGACCACTTGCATGTCTCTTTCTCAATATTGATATATGTGTTTTTACAGAGAGAGAGAGAGAGAGAGAGAGAGAGAGAGAGAGAGAACGAAATCACGAACTCCTTGGGGCCATATCTCTCTTTAGTCAGTTTTATGACTTTACTGTCTGGGATCTGAGATTAAATATCCAGTTGTAAGATAAGATGACAGATGCTTTGTAGAGAAGAACAAGGAATTATCCAAAGTCTTTGGCTGTGATTAATATAATTCTGTGTTACCGCTCATTGCCTTGGGTCCTTTTTCTGTTTCTATAATTCTGTGTTATCAAAAATTTCTCAAAGTCAGTATACCGCCAGCACTGGTGACTTGTTTTGTACTGATCTCTCACATCTCTTAGAATAAACCCAGAATTATTTGTAGGGGTTGGAGAGGGGTTTCTTTTTACACTGCTTCATCACTGTACAATGAAGGCAGCCGTTGGCCTGAGGATGACATCTTTGCACACTTCTTACCGGCCTTCATCTCCGGGCATAGGAGGGAGGTACGTGTTGGGCATAGTTTGAGAGAAGCACTCAGTATGGCCTTCTTGTTCTTCCCTCTTCCTCCTCCTCTCAGTCCTCTTCCCCACCTTGCTGCCTTCCTGCCTTCCTGCCCAACCCCAGATATTGCAGCCATCAGAAAAATGGAAGATCCCATTAAATCCGAACAGGGAATGCAAAGGGCCAACCCTTTCCATTCTTTACCATCTATCTTTGCTTTTCTTCTTAATTACTAAAGCTGAGATTTTTTTGTTTCTAGTATCTGAGATCTGTACTTTTCTTCCATTTCTTTTTCTTTTTTTCACTGCTGGGGGGCGGTCCTTTTTGTCTCAACCCTTAATACTCTCTTTAAATTTGGAAACCTACAACATTTTCTGCCCCTGACTTTTTAGAATGTTTTATAAGACTGCGAAATACATCCTGAAATTCTACAAAGACAAATTAGATCAGCCTTTCAGAACTAATTTAGGTGAATAGCAGTGATACTAGGGAAGTTTACTTAGCAACACAACAATCGTCAGGATGGAATGATTTAATCTTCTTGGCCAAAAATGGAAATTGGAACAGTGACCCAACCTCCATTTTCAGAAATACTTCAGTGGGTAAACATGTGGCCTTGTGAGCTGCAGTTACAGGGGCAGTTTCTGTTTCTTGCCCACCTGTGCAACACTTGGGATTAGTGAAAACCTTTACTTCGAACGCTGTGTCACAGTCAGCCATCTGGGAAATGAGGCATATAGAAAACGCAATTTCTGTCTTTCTAACAAAGCTACCATATAGAGTGGCACTGAGAAGTGGAAGGGATAAAGTAATGGCTGTGGGTATGGGAAGGATTGTGGGTGTTACAGTGGGTAGCAGGTGAGCTATCTCTGGATCAGCACTTGTAGGTGGCTTCCTTGAATGCCAGCCAGTGGGCCTTTGTGTCCTGTCAGACTCTCTCATGCTGACTTGCAGTAGTACTGTGGCTGTTTCCAGGAGCTGAATGGAGAAGATATACTTTTTCCGTGAAACTTTGGGTTGATCCGAGAAATTCTGAGCTTCATTAAGTTAGCTGCACTTTGGAAACAGAAGCATAGTATTATCAGAAATTTCACTTGTTTCTCAAGTGTGTTTACACTGACCACAGTTATGAAGATCTAGAACAACAGACAAAGTTTGCAAAAGTGTTGTGTTTTCTCATAAATGTTTTACACGGTTGCAGAGAGACTAGCTTTATTTTATTTGTGTTTTGCTGGTGAATCCGAGTCGCAGGATAAAGGAAGGTCTAAGAACACTAAAGGAAGTGCTGCCTTCTGTAGCCGTGTAAGTAGGGAAAGCTCTCCCTAGGTCACTTGTGACAGCAGGTCCCCCATACGAATGTCACTTTTGTTGGAGATCAAATTTTTGTCTCACCGCCTGGCACCTCCCTGACTGTTGACACAGGCTCTTTCCTGTACACCTGTGAGAACACTCAGGGAAGACTTTCTCAGTTGTTTTGGGACATCTTGGAGAATTCACAACAGCTTGATTTTCAAACATGGATGCTGGAGCCCTGCCTGATTGGGAAATGTTTTTAAGGTGTTATGATAGGCTTAGCAGGCCCCACATCTTACACAGAGAAATAAATAAAAGGTGCAAGACTGAGCTGTGCATAGGCAGAAGCCAAATATTTGAAATACAGCAATACAAAATTAAAGGTTATAGGATGTGCGAGTAATTTGATCTTTGCCTGTCCTCTCTCCCGATTTGCAAAGAAAAAAATTACCAGACTTTGTTGAAAAGTAGAGTTTATACTGACATTCCTCTAACAGATTTCTCTAGAGTCAACTCACCCTTAATGAAGTCATGTAAATTTTATAGGCAAATAATTCTGTATACCTGGGAAGGCTGTATTCTTCAAAAAAGCTTGTATTTTTGAGAAATCTGTAGATAAACTCAAAGAGGAAGAGGGTGGTATCTTCCTATTCCAAGGGTTTACACTAAACATGGTGATCATGGGGTGGAACATGTTGGTAGTTGGCTTCTCAACCACCACTTCATTTCTCCGTCTCTATATAATTACATTTGGATTAAGAACTGACTCATAGCAACAGGTTCCTGGGTGATCCTGAAGAGCTTGAACACAGTATGATTCTCTCTTGCTGGCTTCTATAGTAGGTGGATCACAGGAAAGCCTATGACATAAGCCATGATGAATAGTGGCTATTTTGCTGCAATAGAGCAAGGTCAGATCCAGAACATCGAGGAGGCAGAGGCAGAAAAACTGCAGAAAAGTAAGACTGAAACCTTGATTAAACGTCTCCTGAACTTTTTCACTTTTTGGAGCTTTGAGTTTTGTGAGCCAGTACTTTCTGTCATTAATAAATGAATCCATTGAGTTGGAAGTTTGAGTTGATTGAAATGAATTTTAATCAACATTACTCCCTAAAGAGAGCCGATATGCTATTCTGGTGTATGCCATCATACATAGAAAAATGCATATTAATTTTTTGAAGTGTTCCTAGGAGAAACATTGACTCGTAAAGGACAAAGAACAATAAAATATGCAAATTTAAATCTACACCTTTGCTATGTAGGTCAAATGTCACAGTCACTTAGTTTCAACTGATTTGCTGGAGAAAACACAAAAGCATATAATAAGAATCAGATGTACTACAAGTTGCATATAACTAATTGGATTCAACAAAATCTTGGAGATGTTTCTGCTTGGTTTTTTTTTTTGAGCAATCCAACAATTTAGTCAAAATAGAAACTGTCTTCTTTCAATTTTGAGCAACAAATGAAAAATATACAGTACAACATAAGAAAACAATGCAATTTTGTTCCATTGAAAGACACATACAAATATGAAGAAAACTACAAACATATACACAAACAGAAAAAAAATTATACAGTGACACACACACACACACATACACACATACACACACACACACACAAATAATTTACCCAAATACAGAACTAAACTGTCTCACATGCTGAAATGTACAGGTCCCAATAGACACAGAAAGGGTATCTGCCCTGTCTCAACAATTACAGCTTGCTCTAAAGTGACAACCCAAACAATTAGAATATTCAGGGGTTGTTAAACTTATGATAAATAATTTAATACTCACATGCCTTTTCTATCTTTAAAAAAGCAAAGGCTGAAAGCCATCACAGAAAATTGCCCTAGAACCAAATGAAACTCTAAAATAAAACTAGTAGAATCAGCAAGTGGCTTTGAGGTTCATTTTCGCTCCTTTATTTTAATCTAAAACTATAATGTAGACAGAACAAAGGAGGAAGAGGAATACAGAGAATTGGGGAATGAAGACTGAAGATCAAGGAAGAGGAAAGAATAACTCGAATTAGTTCACTTAACAAATTAGTAGTGGATAATTTAGAGGACTCAGGAGGGAATGAATAATCTATATTTTCAGGATCTTTAAGTCCCACTATTATCTTAATAATTATTCAATCAATAATAATGTTAGTTTTGATAATACTTATGTCAAAAATAAACATTTGAGTTCATCAAATCAAGTATCTTTTTTGAAGTACTAGGAATGGAACCCAGCACTTCACATGATAGACAAGCACTGTACTACTGAGCTACACCCTATTTCAAATAAGATATCTTTTTTGGGGGGGGGGCGGAGTTTTAGCTCAGTGGTTCCGGCGCCTGCCTCGCAAGCGCAAGGTCCTGAGTTCGATCCCGGTAACCACATAGAATGCTGGGCATGGCGACTCACGCCCACCAGGAATCAATACCACACAGCACAGTGCAGGGCGTGGTGGCTCACGCCTGTCATCCCAGCACTCGGGAGGCAGAGACAGGAGGATTGCTGAGTTCGCGGCGGCTTGCCTGGGCTACATAGTGAGCTCAGGGCCAGCCTGAACTACAAAGCGAGACCCTGTCTCAAAAAAACAAAACAAAACAAAACAAAACAAAAAAAACGCCCAGCACTGTGGTGTGTGGTATTGATTGCTGGTGAGCGTGAGTTACCACACCCGGAGTTGTTGTATGTGGTTACTGGGGATTGAACCAGGGACCCTGCTCTTGCTAGGCAGGTGCCAGAACCACTGAGCTAAATCTCTGGCCCTAAATAAGATATCTTAATACAAAATGTAAATCAGTTTTTTGTAACTACTAGAATGAAATAAAAAAATGATTCTTATGATGATACTTTCAACACCTCTTTTGTCCATAGCCCCATTGAAGGAAAAAGAGTCCTGCCTACAATGTCTATTCCATTAGTTCTCATGTTTTGTACTTTGCTTATCTCAGCCCTGGGCTCACAGATTTTTCAACTAGATATGGACGTTTGATCCCAGAGCAGCAGAGCCATAGGGTGTCCAGCAAATCTGAGCATGACTTGGTACTAACAAACAAACTGGACCAATCAGATTTTCCATCTCTGGGAGTGAAATTAAGAAAGACAAAAGAATCTGCCAGTTGGCAACAAAGCAGAAACTGTAAAGTAGCCTCGAGGTGAATTTGAGGCATTGTAAGCCAAAGCCATGTGCAGCCAGGAGTATGGAGAAGCAGATATTTGGAGGAGAGACAGAGGGAAGCCGACTGGGCAGTACGGAGCACTGCAGTCACCACTAATCACACTGATTGTAGAACAGAGGGAAGAGTCACAGACATCTGCTCACTGGCTGCCTGAAGATGCTGTGATCCCCTGATTCTGTCTCAAAAGGAGCTGAGATAGCCTCTGTCCTATTACACAATGGATTCCCAGTGGTGCCAACAGGGTCTTTACATTCAGCTCCATAGTAACTGAGCTAACTTATGTCTATTCCTGCAAACCAGAAGAGTTGGCTTCAACCCATTTGGATTATTTCTGGCACATGTAAGAATCAGCTGCAGCACCTGTTAGAAATGTAATTTCCTGGGGCCGGAGGGTTAGCTCAGTGGTTCCGGCGCCTGCCTCGCAAGCGCAAGGTCCTGAGTTCGATCCCCGGTAACCACATATAATGCTGGGTGTGGAGACACGCCCACCAACAATCAACACCGCATACCACAATGCCGGACGTGGTGGCTCAC
>PVIC010023619.1:0-26700 GCA_004025085.1 Thryonomys swinderianus | reverse complement strand
TTTCACTCATTAGGATGTCCTCCAGGTGTATTCATTTGCACATAAATGAATCATTTTGTCATTCTTTATGGCAGAATAATACTCCATTTTATTAAAAAAAAACACATCTTCTTTATCCAGTCTCCAGGGGATGATGAAGGAGAATGAAAGCTTGCAAAGTAGGATGAATGAAGCAGAGAATCAAATCTCAGACCTAGAGGACAGCATAGCAGCCAATGAGCAGGAAAGATATAATCTATGGAAAAGAGCAAGAGACCATGAGAAATCAATTCAACAGCTTCTAGATGACTCAAAGAAAAATAATATAAGACTGATTGGAGTCACTGAGGAAGCAGGAGACAGTGTAAAAGATAAAAAAGCTATTGTCAGAGATAACAACAGAAAACTTCACAGGAAAAGCTGTCCTTTTTTTAAGAATCATGTGTTTCACCAATGAGTAAAATGTTTTACAAACATTTCTGATCCTCTTAAAAGCCAACAATAAGGATAGCTGGAGCTAAACTGAGACTCTTCTGTTTTGGGTTGGGTTTTAGATTTACTTTGATATAATATGACATAAAATCTATTTCATAATTTGATGAACTTTATCAAGCTGTACCACTGTACTTTCAGAACAAACTATGAACACACATGCACACATACACACTCATACTTCAAGATTCAGCTGGCTGAGTGTGTAATGTTTTTAAAAACACTTAGACCTTCAGAGCAAGACTGGGGTAGGTAATAGTGTGGAGCAACACAAATTTTAAAGCAAAAATCTGATTTTAAAATTTATTGTGACTAGGCTAACTTAGATATTTTGTTACAGATAAATTGGGAACTTCATCTGAGACAATAATGTTGTGCATCTGTGCTACAGAAGGACTTTATCATGTAGAGGGACCTTTATAAAAACTCATAGCTGTGTCTTTGTTTCGTGTGCCATTAGTGTCATGACTGATTGGAAGTCACATAAGCTCACTGGCCCTGGGAGAAAGTCAGTCCACTGCAGGATTCTCACCTTTGTGGAATTGCTCTCTTTGTGCCTAAATAGAAACAAGCTTGACATAGGATATATACTTTAATATTCTTTTAGTGTTTAAAAGTGCCAATATATTTGTTCAGAAATAGTCCAGCAGAAAGATTTAAACCATGAGGTCACTGATTGGTTCATTAATAGGATGGTCGAGATGTAATGTCAGGGTGTGCAGAGGCCACAGGTTGCAGCATGGACTCAGGTGCTTGTCACTGCCCCTCCACCAGCTCACCACGTGTCCTGCCCCGTTGGCCACCGAGGACATAGGAAGACCGCTGTGCTGCTACAGCTAAACGTGGCAGTGTCCACAACAGATGGCAAGGAAGGAGAGGACAACAAGGGACTTCTCCCTTTCTCTCTCCTAGGAGAAAATCTCCCTTTGCACACTTACTGCGTATTCCATTAGCCAATACTGTATCTTGACCCTCATGTAGATCTCTCATCGACCAGCGGGAGTAAGAAGCCCGGACCAACTGGGATCCATCTCAGTCTGCTCCCTGGCTCTTAGCATGTTGCTACCTAGAGCAACTCAGAGTCTCCCTGACAAGCAGAAGGGGAAAGCAGCTGTGAGGTAGAGAAGCGGGTATTCACCCAGGGATGAACCGTATACCTGTTTCTGGTGTGTGCACGAGCACAGTACGACCCATAATATGACTCACAATATGAACCAAGTAAGTTCCTCATGCTTGGGAAAAACTTTCCCCTGCTGTAGGATAAAGACTCTGACTTTTATAACCACTTATAGCTGAGCAAAATCCCTCCCACCACATGTAACCTCAAAATTCAGGCGTGGCTTAATCACCAGAATTCCCAGTCCTGAACAGTGCTAGAAAATCAAAATTTGATAGAAGTTAAATTTATCCATGTCCAGCCTTTGCCTACTTAGGGTGTTCTGGCAGCATCAATACCAGTCACTTACCCCACCATTTCTGCACAGTTTAGGAGTTTGAGACACAAGCCGTGTTGGTCAAGAAAATACACTCATGAATCCCTTCCCAGTGCCCAACATTTCCTACTGTTAGCCTGGTAGAGTGACTTGGAGTTTAAGGCCTATTAGGCCGGCTTCTCTTAGTTCCTTTGACCTTCTGCCTTTGGATGGTGTCCCTTTCTGTCAAAGTCTGTGTCTAGTCCTGAGGAAAAATATTCAGTGTAACATCCAGGACCCAAAGCATGAGCAATAGATTTTGTTGAACATTGTGACATCCCGAAAGGCAATTCTTCTATAGAGCTTCCACATCCCTCAACGAAAGCCCCGTGCTCCTACGTCTTCTAGTCTGGTGGTTTCTGCTATCGTTTTCTGTCACTAACTGACCTGCCCAATCCCCGTCAATTTATTGTTTCTAGTTTGCTGGTCAAGACAACCCAGAAGGAAAGAAAGCTCTCAGAGTTTGAATAATTAAAAGATCTTAACTTATAAACCCTTACTTCACTTGCCATTGAGTCTGAGGCACAGTGTGGCTCATTCCTTGGAGACTGCCACATCCCACCTTTTCCTTTGTACTCTGGGTAGATGAGACTGTTTGAACTTTCACCACTGTGGATAATTATGACATGATACTTTACCTGCAGTGCAAACAGGTCAGCAGGAGTTTCACTAAGCTCCTCCTGTATGCAAACACATACTGATGGATTCATTCTGCTCCTTAATTGAGGCGCTGCTCAAGGGAGATGGGGTTGTCCATGTGAAGCCGGGGTACGGAGCATGGGTACGAGTATGTGTGGGAGCGAATCAACGTAATTGTAAATGCACATGAAATGTGATACATTTAATGGTACATGTCAGCCAACCAGTCAAATCGTTAATATTTTAAGCTGAAAAACAAGATAACAAATGTGAAATCATTTAATAATAACCCCTGGAATATTTTGCATTTGGTATCCTAGATGCATAATCCTGGTTTAGCTTCTGTTGTTACTGTTTTGCTCACAGGTAGGATCTCTTCAGCGGCTATCTCTGGCCTTTTGGAATATAATTATGTTTTTCTCTGGAGCTGTAGTTTGTCTGCTCCAACCAGTAGAAAAATGTTAGTGTGAATCAGAGCCAACACGTGGGAGGGTGCACCTTGGACATTGCTCTGTTGGCTGACAGCGCCATAGCTCTGAGTGTATAAAAAGACGTTCTCAGATAATGCTCACCGGAAAGAAATGCAGCACTTGCACAGATATAGTTTTTCCATCACAGGAACCAGACCTTACTGGCAAGAGTGTCTTATTCAGGGTTGTTTCTTTTCACTGTTTTAAGTCAGCAAATACTTACTATGCACCTATAAAATTGACTGTGTGGTGCTATGGGAGTAGATTTCATTTTGGAAGTAGAGGCTTTGGAAAGAGTGAAGTATACACAAAGAAATAAAACTCAGGGTCATGATTACCTTATGCTTTACGGGATTAGGGTCTTAGGGTCTAAAACCTGCAGAGAAGCCTTCTGAATGAGGTGATCTTTGAAAAATGAAAAATTATAGGAATTAAAAGAGACTGGGATAAAAAACAAAGGGGGGTGCAGGAACCAAAGTCAGGGAGGCAGAAGGCACCAAGTTGTTTTGTCTCAAGCATAAATGATAATTTACTGTATATGGCTTTTGGAGCTGAAAGCAGACATAATTAACAGGAATGAACTGTTAGTATCCTAGACAATGCTAGATTCAGAGCTGTCTGATTGAGAAAGGACCTTGTAGTTCTGTGGGACCCACAACAACCAAAACAGTTAAGTGGGGTACTGGACCCTCCATGGGTAACAACTTACAGATTCACCCCTGGGAACTTCCCTTCTTATCATCTGTGCTCTTTTCTCAAATCTATACTCTTTTCCCTGCTAGAACAAAAAACTAGTGACTAGAGCTTTATACCCAACAGGAAGATCCGTGTAGTTTAACCTACCTCTTGAAATTCTTGGCCCTGCATCACACTATCAGCTAAACAAATGCTAGTTTTATGCTTCAGATACCTTAGTGATTCGCCTAAATCAAGTTCCTGAGCATCTGATAGCAGCATCTTCTGCCCTAAGAACACAAAGGAACACAAGTCCGTTTCCTCAGGCTGCCCTAACCAGGATGAATGGGAACAGCAGGCTTTACTTCTCTCAATACTGGAGGCTAAAAGTCCAAAGTCAAGATGTTTTAGGGCTGTGTTCTATCAGAAGGCTCTAGGATGAGATCTTTCTTTGCCTCTTCTCAGCTTTAGGAATCCTAATGGCAGAAAACCTTGGTTTTTCAGACTCTGGTCTCTACCTCTTTTAATGCTCTCCTTGTAGAAATCCAAATTTCCTTCTTTTTTTTTTTTTTCCAAATTTCCTTCTTATATAAGGAAGCCAATCATTGGATGAGGGGCCACCTTAATTCAGCATTAGGTAATCTTAGATTGATTATATTTTTGAAAACCTAGTTCCAAACAAAGTTACAATCATGGATATTAGAGACTGAACAAATCATTAGGAGGAAATAAAATTCATTTCACAGAAGGCCTGAATACATAGTCTTTGCCTTAAGGAAACTTTCTATTTACAGTATCTGGAAAAGATATAAACAAGTTCTCAAAAAGAATAAATAATAGATCACAGTAAGTACATTCATCTGTCGGTCTATCACTTTAAAGGAGTAAATAACAGAAACTACAATGAATGCTCTAGGAAAGGAGAGTGATTTTCAAAGAGTAATCCTTGGACCAAGAGCATCTGCCTTGGCTTGAAACCTGTTAGAAATGCAGGTTCTTGAGCCCCAGACCTACTGAGTCAGATAATCTAGACTGCAGACTGGCACCTTCAGGTAGCTCTGATGTAAACTAAAGGTTAAGAGTTGCTATTTGAGAAATCCACAGAAGGCACTTCCATCACAGCTGGATTGGGCAAGATTTCTAGAAGCATCCAAGTATGTCCCTAAGCTTAGAGAAACACTTCTTGAAATCTACTGGAAGAATCTATTTTTTTTTCTCATGTTTTGGATCATGATGAGGGGTGACAGTTTCATCAGTGAATTCTAGGGTAAAGTTCACCAGCCCAGGATATGAACTAAGGTGGGAACTAAAGTGCTCTTCTCTGGCTACCACTGTTTGTTCTGGATGTGGAACACTTACACTGCAAAAGACACTGCAGGCTTCCTGCCCTCTGGGCCTGGAACTGGAGACCGTGGCATCCTACAGGGGAGCTCCGAAGCCTTGGTGTTTCCACCAGCCCTGGAGGCTCGTGAGAGGCAGAGCCTGACTGGTACAGTGTGGGCCTCAAGATGGGCATCTCTACCCAGCTCCCGGGCATGGAACCCAGCCGACATGGGGCCACATTCATTACCCACACTTTTTTTTTTTTTTTGAGACAGGGTCTCGCTTTGTAGTTCAGGCTGGCTCTGAGCTCACTATGTAGCCCAGGCAAGCCTCGAACTCAGCAGTCCTCCTGCCTCTGCCTCCCAAGTGCTGGGATTACAGGCGTGAGCCACCACGCCCAGCCATTACCCACACTTTTAAAAGTAAGAGCATCACCCCTCACACACCTGGATTTATACTTTGATATTCGGTGTCAATACCGACTAGGATATTTGAATATTGAATATTGTATTTCATCTGAATATTAATGAAAAAGAAGTTGTCAACTTTCAAACACTCAGAAAATATTGGTAAGGGTAGAGTTGGGGTCCATCTGCCAAAGGAAGAGTCTCTTTAGTATGCAGAGGGAGTGTAGATATTTGAGTAGATAATTTTATTTCCAATTGGCATGCAGTGAAATAGTAACCTATGTATTGGAATCAATTTTCATTGAATTCCCATAGTTTCCAATTTCTATCCCAAACACTCCAATCTTTTTAAAACTAAATTTTGATTTTAGATGATTGTTTCTTGTAAAAATTAATAATAAAAATAATAAAATATATTCTTTAACCTTGTTACATATGCTCACTAATAATTAGAAATTACAAACTAGCAAAAATGATAATGAGTTTTTATAATCCACCTCAGAAAGATGACTCCCCTTCCAATGTGTACATATATGTAGACCTATTTGATGTATAGTACCTCCAAAATTTAAATTACATCTCTTAAGCATTTTTAGTTTTTTATTCTTACACCAGTAATCCAACTGCTACATCTTCTTTGCATACACATTAGAAAATTTAGATTTAAAACAATATTTGTTAGTCATCCTCCATGTGGCACCACTGAGATATTCTTAGTACATATCTGCCCAGCATTTAAAGTATTTAAATCCCATAATAGGTCATAACAGGAATTTAGCATAATTTCCCCCTAGGTGGGTAAAACTTTATATAGGAAGAAGATATTTTGATGAAAGAGAAGGCCTTCAGGGTGTGATATGAGAAAGAAAGGAGGAAAAGTAGAAGCTGCCTTATGCCTTATGTTTCAGAGATGTGTGTGTGTGTGCAATGCATGTGTGTGCATGTGCGTGTATATCAGTATACATATAAATATTGAGCCTGAAGAGGGCAGTAAAGAGATTAGAGTCTCAGAAGGGTCAGGGCAGCAGCAGAAAGAACTCGGGTGTGAGCAGTTGCTGGCTGGCACTCTGAGGAAGCCCCACCCTCTCTCCCTTCACCCCTCTCCCGTAACCTTCAGGAAAATTACTGTGCTCATAAAGTGGACGATGTGGATAATAAATAATGACCCACCCAATATGGAGCAAAGGTGGAGAAGAAAAGGCACAGTCCATAGAGTTAGGCCCAGAGCAGGGTACAGCCTCAGAAGCAGGGAACCAGACCCCATGCCGGCACTCCTAAGTTCACGTAGCTGCAAAACTGCCTGGGCTTCCCATGCATTGGAATCAATTGAATTTTGCTTAAATCTTAACAGTAAATTAACCCTCTCTTCTCATCACATGGCAACTCAAAGGCTATTTTTTCTCTCATAGTAATTAATTATGAACATTTTTGTAGACCACCGAGTAATTTTTCATATAATGTTCACTTTTGGAAGTCGTATTAAAACAGACAATTATGAAATAATTGTTGAAACTATTCAAACTATTCCATTGACTTGAAACCCTCAGATATTGACAGGAACAGATAGTGTTTTACTCTTATTGCATTTTTTATTGATTCCCTGACTATTCTATTACCAGAGACACCTGTTTAGCTCATGTCAAAGAGCTAAAGAATATGGCTCTTACCTCGTTAATCTATTACTGGGCATTAAAAAAAAAAACCTTACTGTTCCTTGAAAGCTGCCATGTACCAAGTATATTCAAGCAGTTCTGCCTGCTTTGCATTTCAGTTACCAAGAAGGAGACTTTCCTAACTATGTAGGAGCCAGGCAGCAGGAAAGCCTCGGGTCATGAGACTGTCATGAATACACATACCTGATGCCAGGGCAACAGCACACATGCGTATGACGTGTGATTCTGAAACAACAGGCAGGTGGAACCCCAAAGCCCAAATTCTTGTAACAACAGAGATTTAATTTTTTTTTTCTGTCTTGGCGTTCAGGACATTTCAAATGGATCTTTGCCTGATGAGTACAAGTCAGTGAATAAAACCATGGAGTAGGATTTAACAGGCATCCTCCTGTTCCTTGACTTTGCTTGGCACCTAAAATGACTCACGTATCAGGTCTGGTCTTTGCCTGGTGTATCCTTCCCCAAGGTCTTCCCATCCTGTTCTTAGCCTTTGTATGTTGGCTTCCATGTCACCCCTTTGAGAAGCTCTTTCTCAGTGGGGCATCTTCCCCCAGAGTCTCTTATTTATATCCCTGTGTAACTGTCTGATGTGTGATTTCATCATCTTCAGTTATTTGCTTACTGCTTTATTTCCTGCTTCTGTTCAGCAAATGAGGAGAGTCCTTGTATCTCTCGCTCACAGAGTTATCTAGAGTAGCACCTGGGTCACGTCTCAACATAGTTCTATACTGAGTAAATGACACAACTGTAATCATAAAACAACTACTACTGGTGTTGAGTTAAAGCCCCATTAGTAGTAACATATTTATCTAGCACTTTATAAAGTGTGTCGGTGCATAGTATCTCATGTGGTTCTTACAATTTTGTGGGTGGATTATATACGTGGGTCACTAAAGCTTATGGAAGTTAGTTGATTTTTTTAAGTTCACCTAGAAAAGGAAGGAAGTAGGATTTGAACCAGACTTGAGATCTGACATTAAGCCACACACTGGTGACAAGATACCACACTGTCAGTGCTGTCTTTTAAAGAAAGCAAGAGTCTTCATGTATTTACAAATATAAAAGTGTAAAATTAGAACTCCAAACCCTGACTTACTGTAGTACAGTTTACCAAGGCATATTCCTTTTGTTGGTCATTCTGTGAAGTGACAGTTTATCTGCACTGAATATGCTCCTTTGTGGCTGAAATGTGATCTACGCTTGAGACCAGACTTAGAAACAAATATTCAACCTTGAATAAGTGGAAGAGTAAGGGTAAATATAATCAGTGAAGGTCATGTGTTTTAAAGGACTAGAATTCACATAAAATTATCATCACTATGTAGCAACAAATCAGGAGCACTGAAGGAGTAAAAGGAGGGTAAGGAAATAGTGTGGAGAGGTGCTCAGCTGACTCCTAGGTCATGATCTACTCCATCCTCAAAACTGAAGAAAATCCCCAAAATCTATAGTCAAGTGATTCTTGACGCTGTGCCGAGTGTCCACTGGGAACAGAATGACCCCTTCTACACATGGTCCTGGGACGGCTGATCTCAGACAAAGGAAAGAAGTTGGACTCCTTCACACCTTTTCCAGAGTTAGTTCAAAATGGATCAACTACCTAAACGTGAATTAAGGCATTAGAAGAAAATCTTTCTTAGGAGAAACATAGGTAAATCTTGCCTTGTATCTGCCAATGATCCTTAGATATGAACAACAAAAAAAAAAATAGCAAGCTGGACTCCCTCAGAATTTAAAAACTTGTATTATCAAAGGTTATTATCAGTAAATTTAAAAAATAGTATGAAGAATGGCATAAAACACTTGAAAAACATATTTTGAAAAAGAGCTTAGTGCCCAGAATATATAAAGCATTCTAACAAATCAACAAGAAGGCAAATGATTTGATTTAAAAACTGGGTAAAAAACTGAAAATATTTCTCAAAAAATGTGCAGATAGCCAATAAACATATGAAAAGATGCCTGAGGTCATCAGTCCTTAAGAAAAGCAATCAAAACCACAGTGATACCAGCTCAACATACGAGAATGGCTATAGCTTTTTAAAGAGAAAATAACAAATGTTAGTGAAAATATGGAAATTAGAACCCTCATATATTTCTGGCGGAAGTGTAACATGGCACAACCACTGTGAAAAACAGTTCAATAGTTCTTTTAAAAATCAGTCATAGGGCCCGGGATTTAGCTCAGTGGTTCGGGCATCTGCCTTGCCAGCGCAAGGTCTTGAGACCATTCCTCGGTACCACACACCACAGTGCCAGGTGTGGTGGCTCACACCTGTAATCCCAGCACTTGGGAGGCAGAGGAAGGAGATTGCTGGGAGTTCAAGGCTTGTCTGGGGTACATAGTGAGCTTAAGCCCAGCCTGAACTACAAAGCAAGATCCTGTCTCCAGAAAAAAATCAATCATAGAATTATCTTATGATGGAGCAATTTTACGCTTTCATATATACACCAAGAACTGAAATCAGGTACTCCAACAATCACTTACACACAAATGTTTATAGAAGTGCTGTCCACAAGAGCCAAAAGGAGAAACAGCCACTGTCTACCAACAGTTGAATGGATAAACTAATTTTAGTACATGCATACAATAGAATATTGCTCAGTCATAATTAGAATGGAATTCTGATACCTGCTACATCATGCATCAACCTTGAAGAACTGTGTGCTTTTTTTTTTTTTTGAGACAGGGTCTCGCTTTGTAGTTCAGGCTGGCCCTGAGCTCACTATGTAGCCCAGGCAGACCTCGAACTCAGCAATCCTCTTACTTCTGCCTCCCATGAGTGCTGGGATTGCAGGCGTGAGCCACCACGCCCGGCACTGTGGTATGTGGTATTGATGGCTGGTGGGTGTGAGTCACCATGCCCAGCATTGTATGTGGTTACGGGGATCGAACTCAGGGCCTTGAGCTTGTGAGGCAGACACTGGAACCACTGAGCTAAAGCTCCGGCCTGAACTGTGTGCTTTTAAACTCTTAATTTTATGTACATTTCACCCCTATTTTTAAAAAAAGAAAGGGAGGGAAATCCTCAGAGTTCAAAGCATGGACATTACATGTAACCACCTGTCAAGTCCAATTCTCATGACTCACAGAGGCACTTCTCAGGTTGCAACTGTCTATAAAGCTATATTGGTATGTGTGGGAGGGAGGATGGGTATGTGTGCCAAAGGGGATTACTCTGTTCTCTGTGTAGGTGAGTGCAACCTCACCTGTACCTTCTGGATACCAAGATAATGATCAAAGGTAGCCTAGCTCTCTCTATTCTAGCTCTTCCTGTTTAGCAATATTTGAAGGGCTTTTTCAGTTCCTACTCCATAAATAACAACAGAAGAGTCTGTGGATAACTGAATCATCTCACTTCTAGGGTTCTGGGAGCTAGCCTCCAATTTTCTAGCACCCAGATCCACATTTCAGTACACACACAGCTTAATCCAGTAGATTTCTGCTATTGAACTGTTTCATTATCTCCCTAGTAAGAGTGAAACGTGCAAATACCGTGTCTTTGTTCTTCTGTAAATTTGTACTGGGCATGTATCCATACACATACTCTCAATTACTCCTAGAACGGTATTATGACTAATAATGCTTATAGTTTCAAAAAGTGACATAAATTTTTAGTAATTAAAACCTGGATGTTTGCTTCCTACGTTTTCCTGTTTATTTCAGTTATTATGATTCTATCCAGTTAACCCTCTGTCACTTTCAGTTCTCATTGAGTTTCTAAGTCAAATAGAACTGACTGACGGTAGATGTCATTGCTTGTAGTAGCTTTTTGTTGCCAGGATACAATCCCCAGCACTGGCTTTCAGAGATTTCAGCTCAGGGTCGGCTTACTGCAAGGCAGGAACATCACAGCTGGGAGACGTGAGGGAGGAAAGCCACTCGCTTCATCCCAGCCAAGAAGCAGAGCACAGGGAGGGCATAGGCCTCCAGAGACTCCCACTCAGCGACCCTCCAGCTGGGATCGGCCTCCCAACAGCGTTCTCAGCAGTGAACTTCAGCTGCTTCGTCCACTGGGGCATAACACTTCCACAATCCCGCCCCTCTCCAGGAGCCTCTTAATCTAGACTGACAGCCTTAACCATCACGTTGCCCATTTTAATGTATAAATCGAGAAGTTTGGAAGAAAGAGAAAGGGGTGTGTGTGTGTGTGTGTGTGTGTGTGTGTACAGAATAAAGCTGCAGCCAACTCACAGAGGACCTACGAGGAATACATCATTATCACGTAAGACATCACAACAAAGTCAGCCCTCTTTATCCCCAGGTTCTGCATCAACAGATTCAACCAAGATCAGATAGAAAGTATTTGAAAACAAAACTGTGTCTGCAATAAAAAATCTACAGACATTTTTCTTGTCCTCGTCTCCTAGACAATGTAGTATAACAACTATTTACATTTCATTTGCATTATATTGGGTATTAAAAGTAACCTAGAGATGGAGGATGTGCAGAGGTTATATGCAAATATTGAGCGACTTTACAAGGGACTCGAGCATCCTTCAGTTTGGGTGGGGTTCAGGTCGGGTCCTGGAAGCAGTTCCTGGGGAGCGAAGGGACCTCTGCATGTGTGTGTCAGCTTTGGCTTTGTTACTCTGCTTACAAACAGCCTAACCATATCAGAGTCCTCCCCAACAGTAAAGATTTGTTCCTATAGTTATGTGAAGGATTTTATTGGTATTTTCACAGGGAATTGCATTAAATCTATAGATTGCTTTTGATAATATGACCATTTTAATTATATTAATTCTACCTATCAAGGAATAGTCATGTCTTTCATTTTATACTGGCCTCAATTTCTTCAGAATTCCTTGCTTATCGCTGTAGAAGTCTTTCACCTTTTTTTTAAAGTTGGACTAATTTTCAGATATTTAATTTTTTGATAAAGTGTGACTAGAGTTGTAGTCCTAATTTCCTTTTCAGTGCGCTTTTTATTGGTGTGCAAGAACCCAGTGACCTATGTGATGACTTTATAGCCTGACACTTTGCTTATCTGCCCTACCAATCTTCTGGTGGAGTTTTTCTGTTTTGTTTTTGGTTTCTTGTGGTTTAGGTTTTCTATACAAAGGATCATATCAACTTCACAGAGAGATAATTTAACTTCTTCCATTCGTATTTGTACCCCTTTTATTTCTTTCTCTTGCCTGATTGCTCTGGCTAAAGTTTTGAGTATTATGTTGAACAGGGAGTAGTGAAAATGGATATGATCCTAAAATTTATATGAAACTGGAAAAGACCCAGAATAAGTGATTTTGAGCAAAAAGAGCAAAATGGGATCCATCATAGTTCTACATTTCAAGCTATACTATGCAAGGGCCAGGCATTTAGCTAAGTGATGCCACACCAACCTTGCAAATGTAAGGTTCTGAGTTCAACCCCCAGTACCAAAACAAAAATAAAAAGTAAGTTATCCTATGAAACAAAGCTATAGTAACAACAAAAAAACTTATGATGATATCAGCACAGAAATAGACCAATGGGATACAACAGAAGATCCTATACACCTTCAGCCATCTGAGTTTTGATAAAGAACTCAAAAACATGCACAGGAGAGAAGACAGCCTCTATAGTGTGTAGTGCCAGGGAAGCTGTTATCCACGTGCAGAAGATAGAAAGTAGAACCATATCTCTCACTCTGTACTAAAGTCAACCTAGAAGGCTTCAATATAAAAATAGAAGCTTTGCAACTACTGAAAGATAATGTAGCAGAAACACTCAAAGCCATAGGTTCAAGCAAAGACTTTCTGAGCAGGGTTCTAATATTACAGAAACCAGTTGTAGCATCCAACATAGGAATGGCCCACAATCAATGTCTAGTAATTGTGCCAAATCGAACGTACTGCTTAAAAAAAAAAAGTGTTGTATGGAACCTGTCCTTTTATCACACCCCAACATTTCTGATTACAAATCACCAGTCTGAGTCCTAGAAGTTAGCACTGAAATTTACCCATAATACCTTCATACTGGAAAGACTCAGTGACTGCATCATTAAGGTTTTTACCAGTAACTTGAACTTTGTATACTACTGTATACTGGAGATGGGGGCATAAAAGTCTTTTTCTTTCTTTCCCAAACTACTTGGGAAAACAAACAACTTGAAAATTTTAGGAAATAGGGGACTCTCTACACATTTGTTTTATCAGAATACCCAGGGAGTATGAAGAAAAATAGTTTATGAGTCAGGAACCCATTTTAGAGGAAATGGAAAACAAAGCAAAAGTTGTCTTAAATCAACAGAAATAGTTCAGCTTCCTGTGGTGGGAGAGTTAGTCAAAAATCTGTCTTGAATTTTAAAACAGGAACAAATACTCTTTACTTGGCAAATAAAGTTTTATTGGGAGCTTGGCTATGCCAGTTTATTTAGAAAGAAGATATGAGCATTTTCATATTACAGTTGCAGAGTTGAGTGGTCCCAAGAGGGGGAGCCCACATGGTCTGCAGATCTTAAAATGCAGTTTGCCCTCTCTTATCTGCAGGCTCAGTCAACTTTAGATCAAAAATATTTGAAGAAAGATTTCATCTACACTGAACAGTACAAACTTATAGTACAGTATAATAATTAGTCATATAACATTTTCAGTGTATTAGGTATTTTAAGTAATGTAGGGATTGTTTAAAGCGTACAGAATAATGTTCAGAGGTTATATGCAAATATTATATCATTTTTGAGCTTCTATAGGCCTTGGCACTTGTAGGGGGTCCTAACCGCCCCCCCCCCACGGTACAGAGGAGTGACCACATTTAGTATTAGCACTTTGCAGTAGCTCATCCTCAGGCTGCAAATGAGTAAGACTGTACACACTGACTCAGAATTACTGAGGGAGCCCCGGAGTGTGTGTGCACAGTGCAGACACATAGGAAACCCAAACATATGCTGGCTGTGACTGATACTAGAGGGGGCCGGACTGAGGAGCAGACACCACAGAAAGCTCCAGCCCTGCTCCAGAGAGCAAGACGCAGATGTCCTTGGCCTTGGGAATCCTTTGGGCAAAGATCAAGTCTGGACAAAAGAGTGTACGTTGGTGAAAGCTGGCGCTTTCTCTAAAGAATCCACTCTTTGAGAATAGTTCTATCACTTTGGTTTCTCTCCTTAAAGAGAAAAGTATGTAGAGCTAACCACCATTTCTCCCCCAGGAAGACATGGCAGAAATCTTGGGCGCATAGTTTACTTTCATTTGAATAGTCTAAAGGCAAATAGAAAGGTTCCTTTAGTCTGCTAGTAGTGCACAGGTTTGTTTGCTTATAAGCGTGAATCATCAATCTCTTCACTGTGGGAAAGGAAGTCAAATTAGCAATGAGAGAATGAGTGGGCTTTGGAGAATGCCACAGAGGCAGAATGTAGGTTACTGTGTTTCTTCTTGCATAAATGTAAACTCCTTAAGGGGAGACATTTTTGTCTATTATAGTCAGTGATTCTCTGATGCTGAGAAGAGTGCCTGGGACATAGTAAATAACACTGTCAATAATAAGCTGTCATAAGTTCACTACTGTTGTAAATTAATTTATATTTGTATCCATCACAACGTATTTAACTTTTAAAATGGTCATATGTGTGAAGGAGAAATCATTTGAGAGCTGGCTATATTTATTCCATGTACATTTTAGGTAATTTACCAAATAACTCTAATACTCATGAGCCCCTTTGAATCCATGGCCTGAAGATTCAAAGATAAAAAACAACCCAAACAAGAAACTAGGGAATAAAGGCATTCTGCAGTTAGCCTGGAGTGCCAACCCAAGTTAACATCTGGCAAAGAACAAGGCTAAAGGCTAGTGTCCTCTGAAGCCAACCCCAGTGCAGTTTTAGTGGTCACTGAAGAGATGACCTCCATAGGCGTCCTAAAGTTATCTCTTAGCAACCCAGTCAAGCTCTGACCTGAATCTGAGTAAAGGTCTCATCTTGACCTTATGTCATCTCTGATAGAAAACAGAGAGCAGTTAGGACATACATGTCAGGCACAGTGTATAAACTGGGAAACTTCACAGGACCCCACACTGGAACAACTGTGTCTGTTGTAATGTCCCACTGTCACCTACTTCAAGTTTTAATCTCCCCCCAAAAAGAGGAGCATTTTGCACCAGGCCCTGCAAAGCATATAACCAGTACAATGTGCGCACGATGACTTCAGTCTAACTTCATTCTGTTTCTAGTTTACTGGATTCCCGTGGTGGGCAGAGTAGGCAGAGACTCTTCACTGTGCCCCTCAGGGCCTGATGAGCCAACAGCCTCAGGGTGAGGACTTGCAGTAAACCCAGGCTGGGCCCAGTGAGAGCCTCTGACACAAAGAGCAGGAGGCCCTCACCCTCCGGGTTCCAAAGAAAGGCCAGCACGGGGGCAAGTGCCTCAGCTTGGCCCTGCCAGCGGCGCACTGCACACACCACGCCTGCATCCACCTGCGCTCTGCTCTGGCTCTCTGAATGTGTCTCACGGGCAGGGAGTTTTCGGCGGCCAGATCGGGTGGTGTGCGGGAACCTGCCCTAGAGACACTTTCTTACTTTTGTTCTTTATTTGTTCAGTCTGTGAGAATTCTATTTCCCCCTCTCTGTGAGACTTGACACAGTTGGCTGGTGCCTGCTGTACTGTGTAAATGAAATCTGATATAAGGCTGAATTGTCAATAGCACAAGCATTTTATAGGCAGAGCAAAAGCACAGATGGCAGCTGTGGTCACATCCTTTGTGTCTCACCGTAAGAGCAGCATGTAGCAGACGGAAAGAAGTTGGAAAAGCCTGTTTCTCATCCTTGTTTCCCAGATGACCTGAGGCAACATTTCTTGACCTGTTTTCTTACTGATGCAATAGGGATCATAAAGCCATCTCGGTCTCACATGGCTTTTGAGGGGATCAGTGAATTAGTGTGTCAAAGTATGTTTTGAAAATCATAAAATGCCAGCTAGTTGTTAACACTGTTCAGTTTTTAGAAGGAAACTGCTTCACCAGATGAGAACAGTTCTGAGTTGCCATCTGCCATCTGCCCAAAATCACACAATACGAGTTAGGCTTTGGGACAGGACTATTGAGGGAAAAAGGAACCGACAAAGACGGCGGCCAGCTGAGAGAAGAGAGGAGGGCCGCTGCGCCTGAGGCTCCCTGGGACAGACTCGTGTCCCAGGCAGTGTGTAGCTCCATCCCGGACCCACTTGCCACTTTCCTTTTTTCATAGGGCAAGTGTGACTGCAGTTTTGCCCATAAGGAGATAATGAAACTACTTTGTCACAAGAAGCCTGTGTGTGGATGACAGAGGTTTACAGGAAATATGCAGGAACAAAGCCCCCAACACCTAGGAACTTTGGGAGCCAAGAAATGTTTCTCTGAGGAGGAAACTACTCGACCCCTGAGAAAAGGAGAATGAACACAACTGGGTAGTCAGAGCTTGCGAGGGAATAGATGTAACACAGGACACGTAACTGATAGGCTTATTTTATGGTATTCCTTGGAAAAGTCAAATGCAGAGCAGTGCAGAAGATCTGTTCACACACTAGAGATATGAAGAATCCAGCTGAGGGTCTGGATCCCACAGCACTGTCCGGCAGGAGTCCAGTTAAAGGGCTAGAGCCCAAGGTGACATCCTCCGTGAGTCCAGCCAGAAGCCTAGAACCCACGGCAGTGTCTCACACTTGCCATATGGAGAATGTGCACCAGGAAGGCCCAAAGGCAAGTGTAGAAGCTAGAAAGTCTGGGCCAGTAGGTTAAAGAATATGGACAAACAGGCTGAAGGATCTGCACTGGAGAAAGGAAGTGATCCTCAAGGCGAAGACCAGAGGTCCCCTGAGGCGGCCATTCCCAGTGATAGTGAGGACCCACACTCCTCTGACTACAAGAATAGCCAAGTTTTGTGAAGAAAATCAGCCACAGCAAGCTTCTCCAAGAAGATCAACACCATACAAACTCCTCCTCCAGTGTTTTGTTTTGTTTTGTTTTGTTTGATATGGTGTTGGCAAAAATCCTCAGGTGGGTCTTCCACACCCAGAACCATACTGACTCCCTGTGGCATTCTAAGTTGACCATTAATGAAGCCACCACAACACCTTTCTAACTGTTGAGTTAGAACTCTAGCTACATAGCTCTTTAACCCACTAAGCTAGGTGAGCATCTAGGGTCATGTCAGATAGTCCTTGTCCTACAGAAGAACCATTACATGCAAGAAACAGAGACCATCACTAACCACAGTGTTAAAGCCTACCTGGGCCATGTCAAGTTTCTTGATGGTTGATTTCGATTTGATAGAGAGATCAAAGCTTACTCAGACTAAATCTATTAATGAGCTACTATAAGAGGATTCTGGTTTTAAAGATTCACTGGGTTCCTTTGGCTTAGAGTACAGTGACAGTCTGTTCCTCTAACAAGCTCCGTACCTGATTTTCCATAATTGGTGTTGAAACATTGTGTATCCTCGTTCATCCTTTTTTATTCATCCTTTTCTTCCCACTGTGGTGTTTCCTACTTCCTCCCAAACTTCAAGTCCTTACCTTATGTAAGTACCTCAGTAGGTGCAGGTCCAGTTATGGGGGCAAGAATAAGGAGAAACCATGGGAGACAAATAATTATAATATAAAATTTGCACAAAATGCTGTAGGAGATTAGTCATGGCACAATTCATTTTATCAAGGATAAAGTTGACCGTTAGTCAAAAAGGAGATGACATTTGAACTGTACTGTTAAAGGTAAGTAGGCTATTTTGGGCCAGAGAAGAAGGAGCAGCTAGGTAGAGATGTGGGACACCTGATGGCACAGAGTCCATGAAGTACTCAGAGTGATGTGGCACAGAACAGGTGTGCCGTCAATGTGTGTAGTTCTACTAGTTGTTATAGAATCCAGGAATTCAAACTACTGATATGGCAAGAATACAGGAAAGGAAGGTATAGAAATGAAAGTGGCACTGTGGCTTGAGATCAGTGTGTGTGTGTGTGTGTGTGTGTGTGCACACGCACATGTGCGTGCATGTGTATGTGTATCTCTGTGCATGGAAGATCTTGGGTAACATGTTACAGGTGTTTGATTTTTTGTTTGCATTACATTTGAGCCAAATAATCTATAGTCATCAGTGCCCCACTGAGAGTGGGCTTGATTATGTCACAGTAACAGATAATTCTCAATTGTCAGGGGCTTAAAGCATAAAAAGTTCATTCTTACCCATTTTCTGTGCCCATCACAAGATGTTTATGGCCTTTGCGCAGCACTGTCATCTTAAATGGCCCGGTCCCAAGTGACACTCAACACTACTTCATTAGCCAGGACAAGTCACAGGGCCACACCTAGTATTAAACAATCCAGAGAGGTATGGTGATTACGTGACTCTGTGCATTTGTTGAAACTCTAGAAACTACACTTAAAATGAGTGAATTTTATTGGCTCCAAATTACACATTCATAAGTCTGACTTTAAAAAATCCCCAAAGTATATTTTAAAGCAGTTAGGTGATTAAATTACTAAAGCTCACAATTTAAATAGCCACATAAGATACTATTTGACTATTAAAAAATTAATTCACTGAATCCTCAGAGCTAGGTTATAGCTATTGATGAGCCACTTGGGATGTTTTCCTTCTAGGCCGAGGTGGATTCTGATACGTTTCATTTGCCTGTTTCTGTGGTATAAACTCTCCCTCCGTGGCTGATTCCAAGGCACCAATGTGGCATTGTTGAGTTGAGCTGGGAAGAGAGACACACATTAGCAGCCAGCTTCACTCCAGCTAAGGTTCCATAATTGGACGTTATACTCAGCTGCAGAGTCCTGTGAGTCTAAGATGGTGTAGATCCCCAGTGTGCTGGTCACGTGGGACTAGTGCAATGTATATTCACACAAAACGCTCCAAGGGGGTGAAGGCTGTAGCTGATTGGTAGAGCACTTACCTAGATGCTTAAGGCCCTGGTTCAGTTCCCAGAGTTAGGAAGAAAAATTCTGAGAGCATAGTGGTGAAGCAGTTAATGTTATCTGGTGCATTTAAACTGTTACTGTATATGAGACACCACAACTTTGAAAAGTAGCCTAGCAGATTCCATAAGTTTAATCCAATAGAATCTATAAATTTAAAGGTAGACAGGGCCTTAGGTATTACCTAGTCACTTCACAATCGAGGACATCTAGACAGGTTAAAGATGTACCCAAGGGTATCACCTAGAACCCAGGTCTCCTGACTTCCTGCTTTGTTTTCTGTGTGTGGTTTTCCCCAGCACAACAGGAACTGTGGGCTCCTGGTTTTTGAATGTGTACTGTTGTTCCCAGCTCTCCTTCAGTTATCTAGCTTACAAATGTTAGTTTTCAGCAGTCTAAATATTCAGCTAAGCTAGGCTTGTGGTGAGCAAGTATCTGGCAGATGCTGGGGAGGGATGGAGGAGTGGGTAGTTTACTTGATAACTACTGGCCCAAACAATGCATTTTGCCCTGGAGAGAGAAAGAATAACCTGACATCCCCTGAAGACTGTCATTTACCCCCAGGCCACATTTTCAGGAGCTCCTGGGCCTGCGTGCTCTAGTCTTTTCCTGAGCCCCAGCACACTCTTGGAACACATCCACTAGGCATTGTCACCTTCAGCCAAACCTTGGGGTCTGAGAAGTATCCTTGCCGGGAGCAGTCTGTTTCACACATCTAGGGTAGAGTCAAAACCCAGTAATAATAATAATTCCATTGTATAATTATTTTTTGGAACTCAACCTGGCTATGTCCCCAGATATGTTTTATACTTGGGTGACTCTGGTCATTCAGTTTAAAAGGCTTTTTGCTTCTTTCTTTTCTTTCTCAGTCTAACAAATTCTTCTCTCCCCTCAAGGCCCATCTCAATGTCACTTCTTTGAAGATTCTTTCTGACCTTGACCTTGGAATACCTCCCACTGGCTTCTCTGAGTTTATTGCTTCTTCTATCTTGTTCTCAGAACACTCTGAACCTACCTTTACTGTTCCCGAAGCACAGACTGTTTTGTGAATATTTGTTCAGATGTCTATCTTCTCCGCGAGGGTAAATATTTGCTCCTTGAAGTCAAGGCCCATGTGTTAGTCATTTTTAGTTTTTTGTGTCCTCCATACTGCCTGACCTGGTTCAGGAGGGCAGAAAAGTGGAATAAAGAGATAAACCGAGACAGACAGATAGAGATATGAAAGAGAGACCCTTGCGAATTAACAGCAAAGACTATAAGAAAAGTGGAGCTCACCCTGAGTCTGTTGGTGCTCCCCCTTACCAAATTTAACAGCTCCCAACATATCTTCAACTTTATATGGACATGGATGTCACAAGGCCTATTTGTTTAAAATGCAGTTTACTGCCCCCATTCTAATTTCTAGATGTGCAGCATGGCCCAGAAATCATCACCACAACCCTTTTGCCTCCTGGATGATGTTCTGACCTAGGTGCCTTGGTCCTGGCCACATGGTCCCAGAAATGCAACAGTTTAGAGGGTTGGGGTGCACACTAGAGCCCAGTGCTGCTCCCTACGTGGACTGTAGAGGGAGCTCTCCAGCCTGCCTGCCTCTCCCCAAACACAACTGGAAGATGCCTGTGGTGTCACCCTTCCTCTCGCCCCAGACCCTCACTAGTCCACTGTCTCACAGAAACATGCCAGGAAGCCTCTTTTCCAGGGTATCTGGCAGACAGACCTCAGCTGGCCACCACTTGGTTACTCGTTGGTGTAGCCACGCAGGGTCTTGGCACTGGCACTGGCACTGGCCATGGCATGAGCTCCCAATGCAGGACAGCAGTTCTGGACCTGGAGACCCCCAGCAAAGGCTATCAGAACAGACCCTTGCTGCCCACAGGCTGTTTACTCTGCTGGCCTCAGCAGTGACACTGCTGTGTCCTTGTATCAGCCGCACACCGGGATCACGTGCACACCCCAGTCACCTGTGTTCTCCCAGCTGGGGAACAGCCTCCTAGGAACTGACCGTCCCTGCCTTGTCACTCAACCCCCATCTTCTCTGCAAGCCCCACATGATAGGTCTCAGAACTAAACTCCAGCCCAACCTCTCA
The DNA here is from genome assembly GCA_004025085.1 of Thryonomys swinderianus. Taxonomy (NCBI): domain Eukaryota; kingdom Metazoa; phylum Chordata; class Mammalia; order Rodentia; family Thryonomyidae; genus Thryonomys; species Thryonomys swinderianus. Next base: position 5,612 of record PVIC010023619.1, on the reverse strand, counting down.
AGTCACTGTCACACTCACTCATATGACAAAGTATGTTTGTTTCCCAGAAAATGATCATTTTCTATTCCTACTCATTCTTTTACTATAATTATACCCACGTGGGGTCTAATAGATTTTAATGCACCCTGAGGTTGCTGCAGGTTATGACGCTGAGCCTCCAGCCTTGGAGAACTCTTTCCCTTTATTTAGCATTTAAATGAGTATCCGGAGGGAAACAGGGAAAGTAATTAGAAGGAGAAACCCAGTGTTGAAGAGGCAGGTTCTGAAGTGCTCACATGTCCTGACACAGAGGTGCTCACGTTTAATTCAGTGCTAAGGAAATGAGCTGGCCCCGGGGCAAGACGTGTTGGCTGGCATGGAGGAGTACAGACGGGCCTATTGCTCTGTTTATACATTAGCACATACTTTTGTAGTCTTACACATTAGTTTACTTGAAATGTGTGCACACATGTCACATTACACTTTTAATTGTGCATTCTTTTTCTATAACAATTTTAGCATCTGTCTGGTTATCTTTTAGTCTCTATCCCTGTTATATGTCACAAAAGGCAGTGATACGTTTTTGTCATTTCCACTGCCTTTCCAACCATTCCCCTAGAATGCAGATACAATGGGTTGTCTTCACAGGCTGTGACTGGAAGGAGGGGTGTTGTATAACTGCAGCATAGGTCTCTACTTATTTTTAGGTAGTAAACATTTGAGAACTGCCGGGCATGGTGGCTCACGCCTATCATCCCAGCACTTGGGAGGCAGAGACAGGAGGATTGCTGAGTTCGAGGCTTGCCTGGGCTACATAGTGAGCTCAGGGCCAGCCTGAACTACAAAGTGAGACCCTGTCTCAAAAAAAAAAAAAAAAATGAGAACTAGTGGGATATGCTGGTGTTATTTGAATCTCTAAACTATGAGCAAGTTATACAACTAGATAGTTTGTTTCCTAAAGAAATAGCATGGTAAGCTGGAGATTTAGCTTAGTGGTTCTGGCGTCTGCCTCACAAGAAATAGCATGGTGGCCAGAGATTTAGTTCAGTGGTTCTGGCACCTGCCTCGCAAGCGCAAGGTCCTGAGTTTGATCCCCAGTAACCACATACAATGCTGGGTGTGGTGGCTCACACCCACCAGCCATCAATACCACATACCACAGTGCTGGGCGTGGTGGCTCATGCCTGTAATCCCAGCACTCGGGAGGCAGAGACAGGAGGATTGCTGAGCTCAAGGCTTGCCTGGGCTACATAGTAAGCTCAGGGCCAGCCTGAACTACAAAAAGAGACCCTGTCTCAAAAAAAAAAAAAAATACATAGCTTCGTAATTGTATAACAAGCTTGTATAAGCACACACACACACATTACAAACAAATACTGTGAAAGTTGGTGTTTACTGCCCCATTCTGTCCTCCTGTAGCATCAATGTTATACTACATGTAACTATCTGGTTCTCTTGGCATGATTCTGACTTCTTACTTCTGAAAGGCATCTACAGTCCCTACATAGCTGTTGGTGCCTGTTGGATATTTGATATGGAAAACAGTTGCATTTAAACCCTCATTTTGGAAGTGAGGAAACAAAAGCCCCAAAACACCTGACTATTTGACCAGGTTCACAGCGGTGAGGACAAGTGCACATGTAATGAACAGGAGACTTTTCAATCACATTGAAACATTTATCAAATGCCCCAGTCAAACTTCTCAGTATCCTGCACCGCTTGGCATGGCCAACACCCTGAAGGAGATAAGACATTTGGCCACAGCTTTCCTCCTTCTCATCTTAAAGATCTGTTTGTATTGATCCAATAAAGGGACCAAATATCAGAATTCAGAAATGACAGATGTAGTGCCCAGGTGAAATTCAACCGGCTAAGAACACTGTTGCCTCAAACTTGACAGTGATTCTTTCACTCTCTGCTTTTGAATTAAGTCATTCTAAACTGGGAGGGACCCATTCCTTGTTCCCTTTCATGTAGTTTCGGGTTTGCTCAGGAATCCTTGGTGCTCTGTCCCATAGTGTAATGCCTTGCCAGGAAGATGGAGGGTCAGGGGTCAGCCTTCCCCTTCCAGCTACTCCAAAAGGCTGAAGTATGCATGTACCACTGGGTCTCCTCTTGCTGTCATTTGGAATTTGCCTTTTTCCACTGATGGGGGCCACAGTCCCAGAGAAACCAATAACCCACGCAGAACCATCCTTTGAAACTTTCCCAGCCCACCCACTCCCCTGCCACAGGTTCACCCCTCCCCTAAAGCCACAGATAGAAGCCTTCATTGCCCCAGCAACCAACTGCCCCAGTGTGAAGTGGGGAAAATGAAGAATCCCTTTCCAAGGTCAATCAGCTATTCCAGGAGTCAGCCCACAGACAGCTCTCTCCACTGGGCAGCAGTGTCACCCAGGCTGAGCAGGACATCAGCCTTCTGGGTAGTAGGGCTCATCTCTCTCCTCCCCACCTTATATGCCAGGTTTAGATATCCAGCAAAATCACCAAACACAGAAGCTTCTAGAAACTTATGCACCCTACCACTAGAGACCTGGTAGCCAGCGATGCATCCAGAAGAGGAAGCAGAGGAAGACAGGAAAGAAGCAGAGCAGAGGGACAGCCACCAACACAACAGAATCCAGTAGCAAGTCACAGGTCCTCCTCCTCCTACCCTGGCACCAAGCCAAGTCAGGAGCAGCTGCCCCTTTCCCAAGCCAGCAACCAGGTTCACTGTGACCCTCAGGTTCCACCGGAGCATGTCACCCAAAGTACAGGCACACTGGGAGTACTTGAGTATCTTCAGAAAAATACTGATGCCTGGCTTCTGCAGACAGACCTTCTGTTTCAATGATTTGTGTTGCTAAGTTTAAACTGGAGTTTTAAAGCTCCCTGGACCATTTAATTTGCAAGCAAGTTTGGGAACTACTGCAATATTGACCAGGAAATTCCTAGGGCCCATCCCACTGGCCTGAGAGGAGATCACAACAATAGGCTTCACTTCCTAGGGGACACCTTTGAAGCACATTCAAAGTTATGTAATATTTATTGAACTATATGACAGTGCCATTAAGAGGTGCTCATAGGAAGAGCTTCCCGAACTGCTTCAGAGAGCAACAAGAACAATGGGCTAAGTGTTTTTGAGTGAGGGGAGCATGTGGCAGTGTGTCTTTTACTGTAATAAAATTTTAAAGATACAAATGTTCAAAGTATTTTTTAATTATACCTCATATACAGTGTTGAGGTGCCTAAGAAATGTAGGATCATATACAACATATCAACTTGGAAGCTGCTTATTTTTTGTGAATAGTGCAAAAATCATGGGAAGGTAGGGACTCATGAGCCAATCCAATTTTATTTTCAAGTGCTCCCTCTTTTCTTTTCTACCTGTGAGACTTGGCTAATTAGCTGCCCTTGTAAGCTTGTTTCCCTTTCTCCATTGTCTGTTCCACAGGTGTATTTTAAAGATGAAATGAAATGATGCCAATTAAGTATAAAAAACAGTATCTCAGGGCTGGAGATTTAGCTCAGTGGTTCCGGCACCTGCCTCGCAAGTGCAAGGTCCTGAGTTCAATCCCGGTAACCACATAGAATGCTGGGTGTGGTGACTCAAGCCCACCAGCAATCAATAGCACATACCACAGTGCCAGGCGAGGTGGCTCATGCCTGTAATCCCAGCACTCAGGAGGCAGAGACAGGAGGATTGCTAAATTTGTGGTGGCTTGCCTGGGCTACATAGTGAGCGCACGGCCAGCCTGAACTACAAAGTGAGACCCTGTCTCAAAAAAAATAAAATAAAAGAACAGTATCTCAGTCATTTGTAACTTTTCTTTTTCTGGAACTGCGGATCCAACCCAGGGCCTAGTACATGCAGGGTGACATTCTGATCACTGGGTCACTCCTTACACACACACACACACACACACACACACACACACACACACAATCTTTCATCATTAGCAGCAATAGCAGTAGCAGTGCAAGACTTAAGGATAAATATAAAAACAGTCCAGCTTCTCAGCCTTATGGATGTGAGTCTCGCCTGTAATCCCTGTGTGTTTAACCCTCTCAACCTGTTAGATTTTGCCTAATTAGTTCCACTGATTCCTTCAATTATGAGGGTTCTTTTCAACATACAGTTGAGAGAAAACCCTATGCTCTGCCTTGAACTTGTGCAGCTACCCTGAGAACTGTTACCTGAACAGCAAGTCTCCTGGGGGCAACCCTGGAAGTATCAGCTCCAAAGAGAGTTTCTCAAAACCAACAAGCTCACAAGATGCTTTTTCTTCCCCTCTCCCTTGTATATCTGGGCCTATGGTAGGAATGTGAAGTTCACAGGAGCTAGCCTGTGTTTCTACATGTCACAGTTTGGTTCTTTTTGTTGTTGTTTTCAAGATCAATAATGACCTTAACTTGAAAGCAATACCAACTTGGAAGCTGGTACCTTTTTGTTAGGTCACAGATGCTCCTTAGATTCCAAGGGGGTCACTCTGTGATCCTGGAGGGAAGCATCTGTCCCTGATGGCAGGGACGGAGCCTTTCTTAGTAACATAGACATGATGAAGTGGGAGGAACCCTGAATTGAGATTCTCTAAGCCTTGTTCCATAGCAGTGTTGGCTTCCTACTTGCTCAGGGAGTTTGAACAAACTACACACTTCTCTGGCCCTTCAGTTTCTTACTCTCTAAGAAGAGGAGTTCACCCAGGTAGCTATTTATCAGAAACAATAATTGGTTTCTTCTCCCAGTGTTGTTCCATCTCATGGTAAGAATTTAGTCTACTTTGTGCTGTTCAAAAAAATGATTATAACTTGATTTTGTTTTCATGTAGGATAGCTCAGTTCATATACTTCCTCCATTCCTGGCCCGGGGAACATATATGTTTTAAGGACCCTATTACACATATATTATTTCTCAAGAATCATTGTTAATTTGTTTATTTATACTTTATGGAATGCTCCCCAGCCAAGCAGTGTGCTACCATCAGGGCCACAGTGATGAGCAAGACAGACACCAGTGTACAGCACGGTGGGACAGGTAGGGCGAAAGAAAAGCAGTCACATCCAGCCCATGCCAAGACAGATACAGGGAAAGTTCCTGAAGAAAGTGTCAAAAGACCTGGGAGAGAGGAGGAATGACCAGCAAGGTGAAGAAACAGAAAGGTTGATGTTTCCTCAGAGAGAAGGCATTTCAGGGGGATCTAAACTTACAGCGTGGCCCCACTCCACGGAGTCTCATACATAAACACATATAAATTGGAAACTCAAGCTACACACTGAGCAGAAGAATTTGTTTATTTTCCAAAAATAAAGGTTTATATTCTCTGGGAAAATGCCACATACAGAGATTAGCCAAAGACTAAGAAATAAGGCGGAGAAAGACTCCGACGTAGACACACAGCACTGACTAACTGCCAAGCCCTGCACATGCTCTTCTCCCCATGCGAAGAGCACTTCTGGTATATGGGCCAACTGAGGAGAAAGGCACCGGGGTCATGTTTGACTTTGGGTGATCAGAGCCTAATTCAGAGCTTAAAACTGTGGAGTTGTTCCCTTATTAGTTGATTGTTTAATTGGTCTATTGGTTGATTGGAAGGAAGGAAGGAAGGAAGGAAGGAAGGAAGGAAGGAAGGAAGGAAGGAAGGAAGGAAGGAAGG
>PVIC010023618.1:0-19920 GCA_004025085.1 Thryonomys swinderianus | reverse complement strand
AGCAAAAAAAAAAAAAAAAAAATCCTTAGTATCCACATGATGTAAAGCTCAGTTGAATTTTGTCTCTGCATCCTTCTCCTCTCTGTTGTCCTGATTCACTTGCGTGATGGTGGGAAAATGTCAGTGATTTCAACATCATAGGCGTCAAGGTCTCTGTGCTGTTCTGTAGTACACACTCTCACCTTGATGTCCTTCCTTTGATTTTAGATTAAAAAATTTTTTTTTGAGACACGATGGGCAAAAATCATATCATGTATGAGAATCTGTTTTAATACTGCTTAGAGACCTTGCGAGACCTGTGCCAAATTTAAAGAGTTTTTGTTAGTTGTTTTTTTTTGTGTTTTTTTTTTTTTTTAGTACGAGGGATCAAACTCAGGCCCTTCTGCTTCCAAGATAGACATGGTACTACTTGAGCTAAACCCTCAACCCTTTTTGTTAAGTTTTTTGTTTTGTTTTGTTTTTGAGATAGTCTTGCTCTGTAGTTCAGACTGGCCTTAAACATACTATATAATCCTATATAATCCAGGCTGGTCTTGAACACAATTGTGGTACTTCTCCTGCCTCAGCTTCCCGACTACTGGGATATAGGTGTGGACCACCTTGCCCAGCCTCAAATAAAAAAATTTTAGGGAAAGCTGGGGGATATGGCTCAGCACAAAAGCACGGTATCCAATCCTCAGTACTATATAACAACAACAAAAACAAAACAGCAACAACAACAACAAAAGAGTCAATAAGGAACTGACCTTCACAGTGGCATTGGTTGGCAAGAGCAGCCTCCACTGTGGATTGATTTTCAGCCACATCTGTTCTACATTTCAAGAACTAATAAGCAGGAAGTGGCTTTTACTGGGCTATTCATTATCTTGGTGGCGTGGGGGAGCCTGAGGAAACCTGCCAAGTCAGATTAGAATGACCTAGGTCACTGCCATCTCTTGGCTCATGTTTCTCTTGGGGTATAGAGTTTTCTTATGTCACTTTTGTGACATTTTAAACCCTTTCTTGGTTATTTGTGACTTTTCAAGTAGAATTGTGTCATTTGTTGCCTGTATATAGTTGCTCAGATGAGGCATCACAGTATGTTCAAAGCATTTAGCTACTTCCTCCCCACAACTATCCACCATTTTCTTTTCAAACTGCTAAAATCGTGCGTGTAATGGTACGCAAACATAGGATATTGAAGTCAAGCACCGAATTTTTGCCCTTGTCATACCTAAATGTCAGGGATTATAGTTGAGATCACTTGGGAATATCTGTAGTGCAAAGGGGAGGCCAAACAGGAGTGGGTGAAAAGGAAAAGTAAGAGGAATCAGGAACTGCTGCAAACAGAATCCCTCATCCAGAGGAAACAGGAAAAGCCTGTCCAGACTATGGGAACCGCTGTGCGGAAGGAAAAGCAATTACAGAACAGATGGGCAGAAACCCAGCAGCTCACAGGGGTGAAGCCATGTTTTTTTGTTTTGTTTTGTTTTGTTTTTTTTGAGACAAGGTCTCGCTTTGTAGTTCAGGCTGGCCCTGAGCTCACTATGTAGCCCAGGCAAGCCTCGAACTCAGCAATCTTCCTGCCTCTGCCTCCTGAGTGCTGGGATTACAGGCGTGAGCCACCGTGCCTGGTGAAGCCTGTTGATTTGAGAAAAAGTAGTGAGATCTCGGAGGCTGGATGGAATTTGTGCTTCTTTCCCATCCCTCCTGGGGCCATAAAGATACATACCTAGATGTTTAGGCACACAGAAGCTCTTGTTAACAATCCAGGTATTTCTGAACCTTGTAATTCTGTGTCACTTGTGATTTGCTGCCTTCTTTTTTGTATATGTTTTTATCTGAATACATGTCAGCTTGATTAATTCATTTCCTATTTGCTGGGCCATCAAAATGCCCCAATATTAGAGACTTGTGAAAGGTTATGGAAATGACTGAAGAGAATATTGAAAACAGGCTTGTTCTGGAAAATATGGGACAGATGGCTGTGGGGCATTAAAAAAAGAGAACTGTTAAGTCTACAATCCACAATCTTATTGTCTCCTATATTTTTAAAGGCTTGCAGAGCAAGGCATATGTTATTGTTTCATCTCTTTTGATAGAACTAAATTCATTTAAACATATACAATTAAAAATATTCCATTCTCTAGTAAATTGCACGCCTATGTAAATAAAAATGCAGTCCCTCATAGATGAGTTTTATGTTTTCCAGCTGTCCATGAGATTATGTATAATAAATTATATACTTTGTATTCTGTATATCTATAGAAATAAAATGAAAAGACTTAGCCAGTTTCAAATTTTTTCAAATTTCTTATTAAAGGAAAGCCCTAACTAATTAGTCATTAGCTATAAAAGCTTTATAATTTTGATATTCTGAGACATTTGAGAACATAAAACAACCCTAAGTTTAATCATTTTTTCATATAATTGCATCAGCAAAGAGAGAAAACTTTTCTTTCATTCTTTAAATAAACATCAATGCAATCTTTCTAAAAGAACTAGTCATGATTTTTTTTTTTAAAAAATGGTGCTAGGGATTGAATCCAGTCTCTTGTGAGGCAAATACTCTGTCATTGAGTTGTCCAGCTCTTTTTATTTCATTTTGAGATAGAATATCATTAAGTTGCCCAGACTGCTAGTTTTGAATTTGTGATCCTCTTGCCTTAGCCTCCTGAGAAGCTGAGATTAGAGCTTCCTAATTCTATTTAATTCTCAGAAATTATTACTACTGGTCTAAGTAACATGTTTAAGGACAGAAAAATAATGTTACTTGATTGAACTTACTAAGAGAAGTCAGGGAAATGATATTTGTCAAGAATTTAGAACTGTGAATTCTTTTTTTTTTTTTTTTTTTTGAGACAGGATCTTGTTTTGTAGTCCAGGCTGGACCTGGGCTCACTATGTAGCCCAGGCAAGCCTCGAATTTAGCAATCCTCCTGCCTCTGCCTCCCGAGTGCTGGAAGGACAGGCATGAGCCACCACGCCTGGCACTGTGTATGCGGTATTGATGGGTGGTGGGTGTGAGTCTCCATGCCCAGCATTGTATGTGGCTACCGGGGATCGAACTCAGGACCTTGTGCTTGTGAGGCAGGTGCCGGAACCTCCGGCCCGGAACTGTGAATTCTTAATACAGATATGCTATTAGGATTTTCATTGTGTCGCCTTGTTGTTTATCAATTGTAGACCGTACAGATCAACTTCAGCAGTGATAAATGAGGATTTAGGGCTTATATCTCCTCCTCTCAGTCATCATTTCAATTGCTTCATCGCTTCAACATCTGATCAATTCATTTGGAGGTCTCTTCTGAGTTGTTTTAATCTTCCTATTGCTTCTGCTCAAACTTCTGGTGACTTAACAGGATCTTGTCAGAATGGCTGCACGACAATTTGGATGAAAATGTAACTGCCTTGATTGTGGAGAAGTGATTTTTTTTTTCTTTTGGTATATATTTCCAATACATAATAATTATATTCTTCTTGGGGAATTGTTGCATGTGCATATTTTAAACTTCTTGCTATGTTCTTTCTTGGCCTTTTTCCTTTTGTAAATCTGTCTATTCAGAGCTAGTTTATCATTGTAGTATTGTTTCAGTGGTTCTTTCCTGATATACTTCCCTCACATTTCAGGGCCCTAGTTTTAGCGTTCTGGGCTGAAACTGTCATTCGTCCAATGTTTTTGTTAATGGATCAAAGCTTCTTTTACTGTGTTTATGATAAGAACATTTTGTTTGTTTTTACAGTACCAGGGATTAAACCCAAGGCCTTCACATTGAGTAATATTCCCTTTTTATTTTTTGAGACAGGGTCTTACTAAGTCACTAACTTGGTATTGAGATAAATATGGCAGATAACTACCTCTCAAGAGCTACCTGTCATATTAGGCCAGTTAATGTGCTGCAAAGTGGAAGAGATCAAATTGTGAAGAAATCAGCAAAAATACAACTTGCTCACAGGAAAAAGGAATCCATTTCTAGTTATGGAGGTGGGAAGATTTCATAAAATGATCATGTGCAAATGGAAGATGTTGAGAGGAAACTTGCCAAGTTTCTTGTATTTCTGTACATCTTGTAACCAGGGTGCCTACTGGCATTTGTTCTGAATGTTCTATCCTTTCAAAGATGTTAATGTAGCAAACTGCCTTGAAAGCTGGAAATACTGTCTGACTTCTTAAGAATGAGTTTGCTGTGTTTTATAACAGAGTAATGGTTTCTCTAGGTAGAGGGCAGGGATGTTTAGCACATTATAAAAAAATTCTTGTTCTCTGTACTCAAGATACCTCTTCTGTAACAGAACCCGCTAAGTGTGCAGATGTCAACTGGACCTTGTGTCATTCTGTGGGAAATGAATCTTGAAGAACTGGTGCAAAAATGCTGATGTTACAGCTACTGCTGAGAGTAACAACTCTTGATTTTTGATATAGGTATTTTGTGTGTTCTATCATTCCCCCTGATATAGGGCACTAAGTAATCTAAATAAGGAAAATATTATAACTTCCAACCTGCTAGATATCCAAAATTTGTGCTCATATTCTCTAACATCAAAAAATGAATCCTAGGAATAATGGAAGTTAAGAGTAGGGAACATTTATTGAGAGAAAGATAGTTTCTGTCTGAGAGACAGAAGCAGAACCGGTGAGTTGCCCACCCGCCCTGCTTTTCAAAGGTGTTTTATGGCACAAAGCCATGAGGTGAGGTGGGTACAAGGTGGGACAAAACCATAAGACCCACTGGAAATTACAAGGTGGGTATGATTGACCATGATCAACCAATAAGATTATAAGTACAGTCACCCAGGTAATGTTGATTAAACAAGGATCAAATGGGAAAACAAGTCACATAGAAAGGATTTCTGGAAAAGAACTGTAGGGGAGGATTGAGGTCTATTTAGAATATCAATCACTATTATTCATCTGTAGGGAAGGAGGTAAGTGTAGTACTTTTCTCTTTTTTAAATGTTAACACTCAGTGCATGTGCCTCAATTGTTTTTCTATGCTGAGGGTCCAGCTTGTCTAACCGCCTTATAATAATTTTTTTTTTTGATACAGGGTCTTGCTTTGTAGTTCAGGCTAGCCCTGAGCTCACTATGTAGCCCAGGCAAGCCTTGAACTCAGCAATCCTCCAGCCTCTGCCTCCCAAGTGCTGGGATTATAGGCATGAGCCACCACCCCCAGCATTGTGGTATGTGGTACTGATTGCTGGTGGGCGTGAGTCACCATGCCCGGTATTGTTGTATGTAGTTACCAGGATCAAACTCAGGATCTTGCATTTGCAAGGCAGACACTGGAACCACTGAGCTAAATCGTCAGCCCTCTAAAATTCTTTCTTTTTTTTCTTTTTTGAGGCAGGGTCTCACTTTGTAGTTCAGGCTGGCCCTGAGCTCACTATGGTGCCCAGGCAAGCCTCGAACTCAGCAATCCTCCTGTCTCTGCCTCCCGAGTGCTGGGATGACAGGCATGAGCCACCACACCCGGCCTCTAAAATTCTTAATAGGGCCCTAGCCCAGTGATTTAGGATTACATGGTATCTTAGTTTGTTCTATGCTGCTATACAGAGTTGTTGTGCCAATAATTTATAATGGACAGGAATTTAACATCTCACCATTCTGAAGGCAGTTGCTGGCATCTGATAAGGCTTTTGGTTTGTATCCTCCCTTGCTAGTAGAAAACACGAGAGTGAGTGAAAGATAAGAGGTGGCTGAACTCATGCTCTTCTGAGTAAACCCACTCCTGTAATGGTGGCACGGGCAGAACCCTCATGGCCTAATCACTTCTTTTAAATTCCCATTTTAGCCAGCATGGTGGCTCATGCCTGTAATCCTACCCCTTAGTAGGTTGAGGCAGGAAGATCACTACGAGTTCAAGACCAGCCTGGGCTACATAATGAGTTCAAGACTGCCCTGAACTACTAACTGAGAGACTCAACTTGACATAAAAAACAGCCATTTTGTTAAAAACCTCCTCTTTATATCTTGTAATCTCCCTGTGAACCTGGTACTTGTCTCCTTGGGAACTGTCCATCCAACTGATGCGCACAGCTGCAGATTTTATGTTTTTAGAACACACTGTTCTATAGTAACACCTTAGAAGCAATGTTTAGAATGCTGCCACCTTAGTAATAGAAGGATATAACTGTTGCTTTGGCTTCTGTAACTTGCTTCTTCATAGAAACCTCCTAGAAACAGGTGGGAGGGTAGTAGATTTTGCCTTTAAATACTGTGACTTAGTCATATGCAGGGCCCTTCCTCCTCGGTTTGTCCTAGGGGGAAGGGACCCCAGCTGGGTAATAAAGCTCTTGAGTGTGGAGTTTAGATGTCATGTCCTGAGAGGTTGTCACTTGGTGGGACTTGATTCCAACACTAATAAGACCCTGTTTCAAAAAAAAAAAATTGGGACTGGAGATTTAGCTCAGTGGTTCCGGCGCCTGCCTCGCAAGCGCAAGGTCCTGAGTTCGATCCCGGTAACCACATACAATGCTGGGCATGGTGACTCATGTCCACCAGCAATCAATACCACATACCACAGTGCCAGGCGTGGTGGCTCATGCCTGTAATCCCAGCATGCGGGAGGCAGAGACAGGAGGATTGCTGAGTTCGAGGCTTGCCTGGGCTACATAGTGAGCTGAGGGCCAGCCTGAACTACAAAGCGAGACCCTATCTCAAAAAAAAAAATTAAGTTCTCATCTCTTAATTCTGTTATAATGGCAATGAAATTACAATAAGAATTTTGGAGGACAAACATGCAAACCAAGGGGATTGATGTAAGGAGTAGAAATGCCAGCCAGGGAGTATCTTAGTTGTTTTCACTTCGTCATTGTCACTGCAACAAAATACTCCATATCTACAACTTAAAGGAGTAGAAGTTGACCTTAGCTCATGGTTTCAGACCATGATCAGCAGGCTTTATATCAGGAACAAGATGACAGAGAGGCATAGTAAAGGAAAAGGTGCTCAACTGTGGTACCATGAAGCAGAGAGAAACAAGAGGAGCCAGGGATAAGAATATACCTTTCAGCAGATTTAGCTCAGTGGTTCCAGTGCCTCCCTAGCAAGCACAAGGTCCCTGGTTCGATCCCTGGCAACATATATAACAATAACGGGTGTAGGGACTCGCGCCCACTAGTAATCAGTACCACATACTACAATGCCAGGTGTGGTGGCTCACAACTATAATCCCAGCACTTGGGAGGCAGAGGCAGAGGAAGAGGAAGAGGCAGAGAGAGAGGCAGGATTGCTGAGTTTGAGGCTTGCTTGGGCTACATAGTGAGCTCAAGGCCAGCCTGAATTACAAAGTGAGACACTGTCTCAAATAAAAAAAATAAAAAAATAAAAGGAATACCCCTTTCCAGGTCACAACTTTGGGGACACACCTCACACTAGGTCATATCTCCTAATAGCACATTCAGCTACTTATCAATGAATAAACCCATCGATGAAATACAGTGTGTGTATGGTCCAATCACCTCCTGACATTGACGCAGGAGAGTTAAGGCCTAACTCCCCACCTGAAATGCGAGTTCATGTTCTCTAAAAATCAAAGAATGAATTTTAGGAATGACGGAGGTTTGAGTAGGAAAATTTTACTGAGAGAGAAAGCTTCTGCCTTCATAGAGAGAGAAGGGGGAACCTGAAAAGTGGGTAATCCAGAATCGCTTTTCCCAAGGGAATTTTATGGACCAAAATCACGAGGTGGGGTGGGTTCAAAAGTAGGGCCACTAATGAGATTTTAAAAAGGTAGCCGGATATAACAGTCAAACAGGAATTTTTGACTCTGACTCTTCTCCGGGGAGGTGGGTTAAAGTCTCAGCCTTCTACCCAGGAGGTTGGCGCCTTCTTTAGAATATTTAATGGCTGCCTATTTGGAATATCAATGACAGCTATTTATCCTACATGGGTGGGATAGCTTTTTCTCTGGCAACACAAACCTCCAAATTGGCTTTTTTGCTCCCTTTCAAGGGCCAGTCCTATCTATATGCCTACATATGTCTAGTGGCTTTTTTGCCTATAATAAAATTAGAACTTGGTATATATTTTAGGTCTAAATGTAAGTCCCGAAGGGCTTACGGTCAGGAGTCGTCGCCCAAAGGATCACACCACGAGACGGATGCAAAAGCAAGAGGTTTTTTTAATGGAACACACAGGTACCTGGGCGACAAGTTATCGGAGAACTTGCGCGCCGAGGTTTGCTTGATGGGGATTTTTATAGGGTTTTGCGAGGCGGGGTTACAGAAGCGAGAATTGAGCGGGTAAGGTTACTATAGGTCGTTTTGAATTTTTGACTTTCGCAACGGCCGGAGGGGGGGGTTTGGTTTTAGCGGGAACTCTCGGGGATTTTTCTGTTAGGGCGTAGTCTTACTTTTTTAGCCGCAGGGAGAGGCGGTTCTATCTATCCGCAGCAGGGAGAGGCGGTTCTATCTATCTTGCTCCGCTAGGCTCTTGTGGCTGGCTATACTTCCCGCCTGTTTTATGCTGACTTGTTCCTGTTGGTGTGGTAACTGTCCTCTGCCATCGGGCCCTTACATAAACAGTAACATTTTAACCTTGGCCCCCCAAAGACTCATAGTCATCTCATTATATAAAATACATTTGGGCCATCCCTAAGATTGGCCCTAATATTTATAGTTCTACCATGCTTGAAAAGTCCCAGTCCAAAGCTTTCTCAGAGACCCAAGGTAAGCTCTTAGCTATGAGCCCCTGTAAAAACCAGAAAGAAAGTTAAATCCTTCCAACATACAATGGTACAAGGTAAACATTTCTCTTTTAAAAGAGATAAATAGGGAAATGAAAAGAACTGGACCAAAGCAAGATGAAGCCCAGCAGGACAAACCCTAAATCCTTTAACTCCTCACCTAGCACCGGGGACAGGTAGTGGTGAGACGTGAGCACCAAAGGGTTGTGCAGTCCTGTCCCTGCAGCACTGCCAGGTGCAGTGCATCTCTCGTGGATGGGTTTATCACTGGCCTCGGCAGATGTTCCACGTTCCTGGCATTTCCAATTTCCTTGGTCTCTATTGCACTTTTGACTTCATTTTCATAGCTTCACACACTGCCCTCTCCTGATACACATTCTCTATGACCCAGCTTTGCAGGGGCTTCCTTTCTGTTGAAACTGAAAACTTTTCACATCTCTTGTATCTAATATTTGCTTCTGATTTTTTTTGTTTTGTAGTTTTTTTGTTTTTTTTTTTTTTGAGACAGGGTCTCACTTTGTAGTTCGGGCTGACTCTGAGCGCACTATGTAGCCTAGGCAAGCTTTGAACTCAGCAATCCTCCTGTCTCTGCCTCCCAAGTGCTGGGAGGACAGGCATGAGCCACCACGCCTGGCACTGTGGTATGTGGCATTGATTGCTGGTGGGCTTGAATCTCCACGCCCAGCATTGTATGTGGTTTCCGGGGATCAAACTCAGGACCTTGTGCTTGTAAGGCAGGTGCTGGAACCACTGAACTAACCCTCCGGCCCTGTTTTGTAGTTTTTTTGTTTTTTGAGACAGGACACCCTCAAACTGCTGGAGATCCTCTTGCTTCAGCCTCCTGAGTGCTGGGATTTGGGAGTACACTACCATGTACCATTTGCTCTTGACTTTTACTGTAGATCTGACTAAGGACAACCAGCAGTGTCTGTGGGAAGCAGGGGAAGGGAACATAACTAGAACCTTTGCATTAGGTTCTAGTCTCCTATGAGTCAATGGCACAAGGCGAAGTAATTAATAATTAGGCAGAAATGAGGCTTAGAGAAGAAACTGAGCTTGGGCCTGATCCATGCTGCTCTAGGCAGCAAGGATCCCAGACCTAAACTCACCACACTTTTTATTCCCCCCAGACCCGAGCTTGCCACACCTTTCATTCCATACATTCCAAAAGACCTAGGAGGGTGGAGCGGACACCTAGCAACAGTCCCTGAGAAGTTATGCAGATGAAGATCCCTCAGGGGAGCGCAGACACCTGCAGCAACAGTCCTTTAGAAGTTATGCAGATCTTGGTGCAGTTGTGCCTGGAAGCATCACAGCATGTGAGACCACTGAGTCCCTGTTATCAAAAGTGAAGAGTCAAGTTCCCACATCCTTCTGTTCATCCACAGGCAGGAATGCTTGGCCTGGTCACAATCTTGACTATGCAATTATCTCTTCCAAACAGGATTGTTCCCAACAAGTGTCCATGCCACAGGTGGAACATTGGGCTGCTATGAAACTTCCTCTGTAATCCTCTGTAAGATTAATGAGTCCACTGTCCTTAATCTCAGTGTCCCACACAGTCTCAGGAAGCCTAGCCCTGTTGCTGAGCATCTAGCTAGTCTGTGGATTATATAATATACACCAATAACATTTTACTTGCCTATTCCACCAGCAAAGGAAATTTAGATTACTTATGGCTTTCTGCTACCATAAACAACACTGCAATGAGCATTTTTATACATGAATGGACTTATTGGGATTTAACTTCAGATTCATACATAACTAGAAATGGCACCAGTTGGTCAGGAGAGATGCAGGTGCTTCACTTGGCTGATCTCTGCTAGATTACACTGCAGAATAGAACCACAAGCTTGTACAACTGCAAATGCAGCAAGGTTTCTATAGCCCCCCCCCAAGGTTAGCTTTGCCCAACTTTCTAAGATACCTGGTTTTAATTTGCATCTTCCTAAAGACTAATGATTTTGTGCAGTGCCCAAGAAGCATTTTGTCTCTTGTGGTTTATCTTCTAAGAAGTATATACATATATCCTTATAACCTTTGTTCATTTTACTATTGAAAAAGAAAACATTTTCTTTTTCGTGTTAAGGGAAAAAAAAGAAACCAAATTTCCTGCCAGAGTATAATACATGTGGTTTATCTGCCAATAGAGTTCTTGTTTTCAACTGAAACCTAATGAACGTGGCTTTTACTACTTACATTCCTATCAGTATTCTGGTCTTTTGAAGTCTACTCAACATCATACTATTGATAATAGTGTTGATCAGGATCAATGACTGTTGATAATATTCTAGGGCTTCTCTAGTCAATTTTTCTAAACATTTCCAAAATTCTCCTGCATACTAGTTCTAAAGGATTCTAAACAACATTGTCAGGTATGGCCACAACAATAACCCCATTATTGGTGTTAAAATCTGTCTTTATCACTTTCCTTATCATGGAGATACCATATGTGCTTAAAGTTTTTTTGTTTTTGTTTTTTTGAGACAGGGCTTTGCTCAGTAGTTCAGGCTGGCCTTGAACTTACTATGTAGCCCAGGCTGGCCTCAAACTCATGATGATCCTCCCTTTTCAGGCTCCTGAGTGCTGGGATGGCAGGTGTGTACAACCACACCTGGAGTTCCCACAGTTTAAAGAAGAGAAATTTATTTAGGCCTATGTTTCAGTTTGTGGTCAGCAAGCTCCAGGCAGAAAGAGATGGCAGGAGGCATGGCAGAGGAAAAGGTGCACCATGGTAGCCAGGAAGTCAAGATAGAAAGGTGGAATTAGAAACTATCCTCCAGCTGATAGTCCCAGTGACCCATCTCCAACCAGGGCCCACCTTCCAATAGACATTCAAGTATGAACTCATCGGTGGATAACTCTATGGACCTGATTTTATAAATTTACTCTCAAAGTGTCAGGTTGACTCATTTTCATTTATCTATTGATTCAATTGCAAAAGGTTATATATAACCAGGTCCTGAGTAGGCCTTGAAGAAAAATAAAAATGTGAGGAAACTTTTTAAAAAGTCATTAAGTACCAGGCCTAGTGGTACACGCCTGTAATCCCAGCACTTGGGAGACTGAGCCAGGAGTATTGTCCAGGCCAGCCTGAGCTCTACAGTGAGTTCAAGGCCAGTGTGAACTATTTAGTGTGACCCTGTCTCAAAAGAAACAAGTCATTAAGAATTTCAAAATGTGCCGGGCGTGGTGGCTCATGCCTGTAATCCCAGCACTCGGGAGGCAGAGGCAGGAGGATTGCTGAGTTCGAGGCTTGCCTGGACTACATAGTGAGCTCAGAGCCAGCCTGAACTACAAAGCGAGACCCTGTCTCAAAAAGAAAAAAAAAAAAAAAAAGAATTTCAAGATGGTGACAACAGAACAAAAACAAGTGCTGTATCCTTCTGAGTTCAAACCACATGCTGTATAACGAACAGTCTTTTATCACCAACAGCCTTAACTAAACCCAAGCTGCCTATTTCTGTGAATTAAATTTTACTGGAATGTAAAATTTTACTGAATGTAAAATCCCATTGGTGATAATCTATGGCTTTTATTTTTATTTTTATTTAGTTTTTTTGAGACAGGGTTTCATTTTGTAGTTCAGGCTGGCTCTGAGCTTACTATGTAGCCCAGGCTGGCATTGAACTCACACCAATCCTCCTGCTTCCACCTCCTGAGTGCTGGGATTACAGGCGTGAGCCACCATGCCTGGCACTGTAGTGTTTGGTACTGGGGATTGAACTCAGGACCTTGCATTTGCGAGCCAACCAGACGCCAGAACCACTGAGCTAAATCCCCAGCCCTATCTATGGCTGTTTTTATTCTACAAAGTAGAGTTTTCTATTCTTGCTACAGAGACCATAAAGTCTCTAAAGACTAAAATATTTACTGGCCGAGCATGGTGGTGCACACCTGTAATCCTGGCATTCAGGAGATTGAGGCAGGAGGATTATTACAGTTCAAGGCCAGACTGGGATACAAAATTCAATAGCAGCTTGAATAGCTTGAACTGTCTCAAAAACAAAATATTTACTATCTGGCCTTCTAAGATAAGGTTTGTTATTTCCTATCTGTCAATTCCTGCCCATAATTGCTATTTCAAAATGGCCGTACAATAGTATGCAACTTGTATCACTCCCCTGCTTGAGAACCATGTAGGATCTATCTGGAGTTTACAGCTAAAACACAAAAGGGTTTGGAGATTGCTCACCTGTTTGAATTCATAGACAGAAGTGCCAAGAATTTGTGTCCACCACAGGACAACAATACTCATGAATTTTCTATGCAAAGTCTGAAAAGCTATCTGATGTCTTCTAACCAGATCTCTACAGCACCTGTGATTTCTTACTGTGGTTACATAATGCCACATGACTGCCAACTGGAGTCATTAGTCTTTCACAGGAGTGTTTTTTTTTTTTTAAGGGGTAAAAGGTGGCAGTTTTGGGCTCTAAATGAAAACTCTCAACTCTTCCAGGTCCTATGGATTTGGCTCAAGTGGTGCTACACCTGTCTGGCAAGTACAAGATCCTGAGTTCAATTATTAGTACAAAAAAAAAACCCCAAATCAAAAAACAACTAAACTAAAATTTCCACTAAATTTTCTTACATGTGGAAGGGGTACTTTAAAGAAAAAATGTTTATTGGTCTAGAAGCAAGAAAAGTTAAATCTTTCTCTGTCTCCTGGCTTTTTGAGATAGGGTCTTACCATGTAGTCCAGGTTGTATTGAACTTGAGATCTCCCTGCCTCAGCTGCCTCAGCTGCGTGAGTCCTGAGATTTCAGGTGTGTGCCACCATGCCTAACTAAAAGCATTTTTTTTTTCCTGAGGAGGGTCTTGCTTTGTAGTTCAGGCTGGCCCTGAGCTCACTATGTAGTTCAGGCAGACCTGGAGCTCAGCAATCATCCTGTCTCTCCCTCCCAAATGGTGGGATTACAGGCGTGAGCCACCACGCCCTGCATTGCGGTGGCCTGCATGCTGTGCATTCACCACCACTGACTTGTGTTGGTAAATTTGCTGTCTGGCTTCCTTAAGGATGAGGCCCTTTTGTTGTGTCTTCATGTGGTAGAAGGGGCAAACTCTTTTGTTAGGGTACTAATCACACTCATAAGGAAATATCACTTTGCGAAGTACACTTCAATTCAACCTTTGAATTTGTAGGCTGAGCATGATGGCTCATGCTTGCAATCCCAGCATATAGGAGGCAGAGACAGGAGGATTGCTGTGAGTTCGAGGCTAGCCTGGGCTACTTAATGAATTCAGGGCTAGCATGATCTACAAAGCGAGACCGTGTCTCAAAAAACTAAAATACTAAAAAAAACTTTGAATTTTTGGAGGATGCAAACATCAGGCCATAACAGTATTTACATATTGTTTTTACATATCAGTCAAGAGAGCTGTGGCTTTTGGCAAACTGACAAAATTAATTCCAGTGAAGACCTGTCACAAAAATGACTCTAGGAAGGCAAATATCCTCTTGACAAGCCAGCCAGCAGGGATACTCTCTTTTTCATCATGTGCCTTCATTTCGTTTCCATGTCAAGCTTTCTTCAGGTGATAAGGAACATTAAAGCCTTTTATACAGGAACGCTACAGGGCTCATTCTCGGTCCTGTGATTGCCTGAAAGCAGAGATGGCTGGTGCTAGACTGGTGGAGGGGCAGAGGGACTGAGTGTGAAGCTGAGGAGAGGAGGGGTGGCAAACATTCCACGGTGTGGTCTAACAGTTTTCACAGCATTTCAAGATGCTTTCCCTCAGCCTAGGACAGATGTAACCAGCTGTCTCTCTCTCTCTGGTTGAGTTCTTGTTCTGAGGGTGATGAAAATTGAGGCCCCAGGAGACTAAACAGTAAACAGTGGGGAGCAGGCAGGGAATATTAGAACAGAAACCATCTCTCACTAGATGTCCTAACCAGACAATAGGAGTGGAGATGCCAAGGAAGCACTTGGGTTTTTTTTTTTTTTTTGCATTTTAATGATTTTATTGAAATGTATCTGTTAGTACCAAATATAATAGTAATTTGTTAGATTGCCTCTAGCAACTCAAAACTAATACTGATGTTTAAAAAATATGGAAATATAACAGCTTTTTGATAAAACTGAAGTTATCCACAAAACACGGTTTACAGAACAGTTTATCTTCCTCCCTCCCTCCCTCCCTTTCCCTCCTTCCTTCCTTCCTTCCTTCCTTCCTTCCTTCCTTCCTTCCTTCCTTCCTTCCTTCCTTCCTTCCTTCCTTCTTTCTCTCTCTCTCTCTCTCTGTCTGTGTCTTGGTCTCTCTTTCTTTTAAAGGGGTAGGAGGTTGTTCAGCTTACAGTTCAGAGAGTGTCAGCTCATAGTTGGCTGGCTCTAAGGCAAAGATGGCAAATAGGGCACTTACAAGGCAGCAGAGGTAACAAGAGAGGTAGCTGGTGGGGCCCACAGCACAGCAACACCACAAGGGAGAGAGTTTAATAGCATTTTTCTGTCTCTTTTATCTTACTCAGATTACCAGGATTAGGGTGGTGCCAAGCTAATCACTCATGTGTAGTGCTTTAGTAATCACAAACCCTTAAACCCCAGCACCACACATTCCAGATTCAACTATCTCTGAAGAAGAAATTCCCGCCGCATCCGCATGAGGCTGTGGTGGGACATCTAAACAAAAGCCATAGCATTCCGTCTCTGGCCCCCTAAAAGCTCATGCATATCCCTTTATGCAAAAAAAGCATATAGTGTATCTCTAAGAGTTGCCAAAGTCTTAATAGTTTCAGCATTGTTGAAAAGTCCGAGTCCAGTCTTCTAGAGTTTTAAGGCAAGCTCTTAGCTGCAAGACCCTGTGCAAATGAAAAATCAAACATTTCCAAATCAATGGTACAAGACAGATATTACCATTCCAAAAAGTACAAACAGGAGGATACAAAGGAATGAGACAGAAGTAAGTTCAAAGTCTAGTAAGGCAAACATTAAACCCCATAGTTCCACTTCCAACATCCTCTGGCAATTTGTGGCATTGTGAACTCCAAAGGTCTTTGGTTAACAAAAAGTTTAAAGGTAGAATATATGGTGAATGATTGGTTTATTTTTTAATGGGAAGTACCTGTATTTAGAGCATATGTATCATTATGAGAGGAAAAACAAAAGGGGCAGATGAAGAGAATAGTTTAATTAGGAGGACAGTGTGCTGAAGGACACTTAATTACTATTTCATGTATTCCATAGATCAATGTTCAATTTAGAAAAAGAAAAGTGGCTTTTGATTTTCATTACTGCAGATTTCTAATAAAGAAAGCAGAAGAGGGCTGGGGATTTACCTCAGTGGTTCCAGCATCTGTCTTGCAAGTGCAAGGTCCTGAGTTTGATTCCCGGTAACCACGTACCACGATGCCAGGCATGGTCTCATTGCCACCAGCAATCAGTACCACATACCACAATACCAGGCATGGTGGCTCATGCCTGTAATCCCAGTACTTGGGAGGCAGAGGCAAGAAGACTGCTGTGAGTTTGAGGCTAGTTTGGGCTACATAATGAGTTCAGGGCTAGACTGAACTACAAAGAGATAACCTATCTCAAAAGCACCAAAAAAAGAAAAAAAAGGCAAAAAATCTCCCCAAAACAATAAATAGCCAGGCAAGGGTGTACACACTGTAATCACAGCACTTGGAGCTGAAGCAAGAGGACTGCCATGAGAACAAGGTCATCCTGTTTTATATAGTAAGACCCTGTCTCAAAAAAACAAAAAAACAAAAACAAAACCAAACCCAAACCCCAAAAACCTCCTAAAAACAAAGCAAAACAAAATAAACTACGTATTGAAAACATCTGTACCTCAGATATATGATTTTTAAATTTATAACCAAATATGTCTCAGAAAAGACTAAAATTCTAAGCATAACTATAAATTAAACTATAAAAACAAACATGGTGATATAGCACAGAATAAAATGAGGCTTAAATAACTGGGTTAGTAGTTAAGAATAAAATAGTTCTTAAAGATGTTTAATGTAATTCCAACTGCCCTGTGTACTTTAAAAAGACTGTATAGTAATAAGGTCTAAAAATTGTTTATTGATTACCTCTACTGTGTATAGGAGTATTTTAGGGAATACACATATCCATATGATATTACAACATAATCTTTCCCTGAAGGTTGAAAATTCTAGCTGAGGGACAGAAAGCATACATAAAAACAGAAGGAATTTTACACAATAACTGTCAAATAGATGCACTAAAAGTGGTATTGGTAAGTTGGTAGATATTAAACATTATTATATAAATAGAACTACTTTTAAAACTGGGGACTGGTAATGGAACTTGCCTGGGATATAGAAGGACCTGGTTTGTTCCAGGAACAAGGGGAAAAAGTAATAAATTTAGCAATGAAAAACATTTCCACTATCCTCTTAATTTCTCTTCTGAGGCTATATAAGTCAAATTAACAAAAGATATATTAGTAGGAGAGGACTTCTGAGAAGATGGTGGAGTGATAAAAGCAGGCAATTGGGGCTCTCTGCAGTTTATCGTTCCTAAGCTGGAATATAGCAGCTCATGGAAAAAAAAAGAGAGAGAAGAAAAGGAGGGAAGTGGGTCCCCAAGACTCAAAAAAGATCTGAGGCAAGACTCCAAGAGAGCAAAAAGGAAAACTTTAATGTAATGGGCTAGAGCCCCAATCCCTGAGCCAGGACTCTTGGCAGGGGAGGAGCCGCTGAACCCACCAAACCTGTGTGACTTCTGATGGCCTATGGTCCCCACAGAGAAATGGGCTAGTGCCGTGGAGCAGAGGCCACACTGTACAGCAGCAGCTACTGTTTTCAACATATATAAATCTGTCCCAGCAGAGGACAGAGGATTGGTACTGGTCAAGCAAGGACTTGACCCACCATCCCAAGGGACTGAGGATCTGTGTTCAACCCCAAGGGCTAAACTCAGGCAGTGAGAAGCCAGAGCAATCTACAGTAGACCATGGCTATTTCCCTGTGACCAATTAACTCCAAGAGGTGTGTTACTACTCATATTGTCTATAGCAGGTCCACACCTTGAAGGGCTTTTTGGTATTGCCTCTATTTTTTTGTTATTGTTGTTGGTTTTTTTCTTTATTCTCTCCTCTTTTTTTTTCATTTTTCTTTCTTTTTCTATTTTGTTCCCTTCCTTCCTTCCCTCCTTTCTTTCTTTCTTTTTAAACAAGGTCTCAATTTGTAGTTCAGGCTGGCCCTGAGCTCACTATGTAGCCCAGGCAAGCCTTGAACTCGGCAATCCTCCTGCCTCTGCCCCCTGAATGCTGAGATTACAGGTGTGAGCCACCATGTCCAGCTCGTGCCCTTTCTTTTATTCTTTATTCCTTTAGTCTCTTGTTGCTAAGTCTGCCCAATTTCACCTTTTTTTTTTTTAAAATTCTCTCAACCACTCTTATTTTTACAGGAGAGGCAAAATAGTTTCCTGATTGCCTATTGCTGCTGGGTACTCCTATTCTTCTTATATTTATTCATCCTCTTTCCTCCAGTCAGTATCAGTTCCCAGAAGTTAATGCATTTCAGTCTTCCCTACTCTCTTCTGTGCTATTATGGGAAGGTGAACATAGTTTCTAGTGGTCCTGCTGTTGTATTTTTCCCTTCTGTCTCTTTTGTTGTTTAGCCTGCATCAGTTTTCTGGGGGTTGTGTGATATTATATAACCTCTAACCCTATTTCTAATCTTTCCCTCTCCTTCTATCTTCCACCCCCAACTACCTGGATACCTTCTGGTCCCAAAGCGTGATGTTACTATACTGAAAGGTTTGTATGTTGTAACCCTATTTGTGATTAGTACTAAATCTGGGCATATGGCCACAAGTCTGGCTTGTGAGGTTGGAGGTGTCACAGTAGTGACTGTTACAGTTTGTCATTTCCTGTGCTGTGTTTGATACTGTTGATAATGCTCAGTGTGTTATTTCAACTGAGGTGATCTGATTGTTCTGTTTAAGTGCCTTTCATGGTATGCCAGAAGTGGGTTTGTTTAGAGGGCATTGCAGACCCAAAGAGGACAGCCCAGGAAGTAGCTGTCTCTTAAGGGTTTCAAATATTAGGAAGAAAGAGATTTGCAACAAATACTGTCCAGGTAGCAGGCCAGGAATTAAGCCAAAAACATCAGCAATGACAGAGGAATAGAAATGAGAAAATATTTAAAAACCCAGATACAAAGATCATCACCACAGGGGAATCCAGGGAAAAGGAAAATAGAGCAAACTGAATCTTTTTTTTTTTTTTTAGACAGGGTCTCACTTTGTAGTTCAAACTGGTTCTAAATTCACTATGTAGCTTAGGCAAGCCTCAAACTCAGCAATCCTCCTGCCTCTGTCTCCTGAGTGCTGGGATTACAGGCTTGAACCACCAAGCCCAGAATTTGTGGTATGTGGTAATGATTGCTGGTGGGCATGAGCCACCATGCCCAGTATTGTTGTATATGGTTACTGGGGATTGCTTGCTAGGCAGGCACTGGAATCACTAAGCTAAATCTCCAGCCCCAAACTGAATCTTAATCATGAGGATTCTCTGAGCCAGTAGCAAAAGGGGATCTAGTAAAATGCCAATCAGAAATAATCTTTAAGATAAAAACAGAGATACTATCCATAGTGAAAAGTAAGATTAATAACACTAAAGAAGTGATCAGGAATGTGACTGAATTTCAGATTATGAAAGTAATGGAATCTGTTAAACAACTTCAAACAGATTTCCAGGAGATTAAAATCTCCAATGAAAGTTGGCAAAATAAGATGAACCACTGTGAAGACTGAATTTCAGACCTAGAAAATAGAATTGCAGCCAATGAACAGGAAGGGAATAATTTCTGGAAAATGGTGAGGGAACATGAGAAATGAATTCAACAGCTCCTAGATGATACAAAGAAGGGGCAGGAGATTTAGTTCAGTGGTTCTGGTGACTGCTGAGCAAGTGCAAGGTCCTGAGTTTGAGCCTGGTAACCACATACAACAATCCTGGGTGTGGTGACTCATGACCACCAGCAATCAGTATCACATATCACAGTGCCAGGCGTGGTGGCTTATTCCTGTAATCCCAGCACTTGGGAGGCAGAGATAGGAGGATTGCTGAGTTTGAGGCTTGCCTGGGCTACATAGTGAGTTTGGGGCTAGCCTGAACTACAAAGCGAGACCCTGTCTCAGAAAGAAAGAAAGGAAAGAAAGAAAGAAAGAAAGAAAGAAAGAAAGAAAGAAAGAAAGAAAGAAAGAAAGAAAGAAAGAAAGAAAGGAAGGAAGGAAGGAAGGAAGGAAGGAAGGAAGGAAGGAAGGAAGGAAGGAAGGAA